>JAVDPK010002139.1:124513-155539 GCA_034780415.1 Cichlasoma orientale
ACACACACACACACACACACACACACACACACACACACACACACACACACACACACACACACACACACAGGGTTAAACATTGACCTGAAGGAGTTTCACACAGGCAGGAATCTGCAGTTTAACATCCTGAGTCTCTGTGTGTGTGTGTGTGTGTGGGACTACTTGCTGGTTCTTCTTCCTCATTACAAACAATGAAAGCTGCAGTTTAAAAATAAACCCATTTTCAGCCTTAGTGTTTATTTTTATTCGTACTATTTTAGTTTATTTACTTCATGTTATAACGATTCACATGTTTCTATTTATTTTCATATCGTATGTCAGCGCTGTTTAAATTTAAAGTCTAACGAGACAAAGTGAAAGCTTTGTTTTATATTTTGTTCTAACTGGATTTTTTCCTTTTATTTTATTTTAATTATTTTATTTTATTGTAATAGTTTTCTTTGTAATTGTTTTTATGCTTTTTTAATTATTAATAATATATTTTTTTATTTTTTTTTAATCATGTTTGAGTAAGTGTTTTTTTGTCTTTGTTATATATTTTTTAATGTAAATTGAAACCTCTAAACTTCCATTTCTTTGTACTATAACTTATTTATTTTATTTATATTATTTAGACTTTTTACTGTATTGTTTATTGTAAACTTGTTACTCATTTTATTTTATTCATATTATATGGAATTTCACTTTAACAGTTTATACTTCATTTTAATTTCATTTATATATTTTGCTTATTTTGTTACATTTGTTATTATTATTCATTTTGAATTGTGTTTCACTATCTAGAAGCCACTCCCCCACTGCATTTAAACCCACCTCCTGTAGATTAGCCCCGCCCCCAGACCTCTGACTCCTGTTTAGTGTCATTGAGCTGAGAGCAGAGAAACACTTCTCTGTCTGCCGGTCTGTCAGTCAGTCTGTGCCTTTCTTAAATTTGCTCTGAATGGACTGATGTGGAAGCATGCGGCGGTGCAGAGGTGCATGCTGGGATTGTTCAGGCATTTGGGAATGGATTGTGGACAAGGCAGAGGACGAGCGAGGTGGGTTCACACTGCAAGTTAGAGAGAGAGAGAGTGAGAGAGACAGACGGGTCATATGGGTGTGCGCTGGTTAATAAGTGATAGTAGTGTGTGTCTGTGTGTGTCATTGTGCCTTTAGAGCAAACAGAGCTGCAAGAATGTGAACAGTGTGTGAATATGCGTGTGTGAGTGTTGTGAACAGGACACGCAGGTTTTGTGTGTGTGTGTGTGTGTGTGTGTCACAGTAATCAGAATTGCTAATTGATGGATTTTTCTGGTCACGTCTGAGTTTCAGTCGCATTCATGTAAAAATAATCTGCGTCCAGATTTGCTGGATGTGTTTGTGCAGGCGTCCATAATAAAACTCTCTTTGTTGTTTTCAGCTGACGAACAACAAAAGTGTCGAACTGTCACACTGTTAAAGTCGTGATTTTATGCTCCGACAACATCAGCATGAATGCTGGTTAATCAGCTCGTTTTCATCCACATAAAACAAAAATATTTTAGAGCTCAGTGAATGCCTGCTTGCATCCACGCCTGACAGGTGAATATTATTTTGTCAGAAATAAAAGTGCCTTTTAGAAAGATACAAATATTAACTGGAGGCTTCTGTTCAGATACTGGGACCAGGACCAGGACCAGGACCAGGACCAGCGATATATTTCAGAGGGAATTACCTGCTAATCTGTAAACACGTAAATTAGGGTTCAGGGTTTCTTGAATGTTTCTTAATGTGTGGTCAGTCAAACTAGAACGAGATGTTTATGTTACAGCCTTTTTTATGTCATATTCCCTAAAAGCTAATTTTTGTCTAATTGGATGATTTCTGGAAGCCTACCAAGGGGCAGCATCCAGCAGGAAGCCTATTTTTAGTGTGCATGGACACAAATTGTCGCGTTTCAACAGGAAATATAGTTCATGTCGAAAGCTCAGATTTAGGCAGAGACAGTGGGACGGTATCACCATGGCAATGAAGAAAGTAAAGTTTTAAATGATGAGGAAGCTGTTTGTGTTTGGACCTAAAACATGACGTTTATCTAAAGCTAACTAAAAGATATTTTTAATTTATAACATCTTTACAAAACTCAAACTGACTGAAATGATTGGCTCCACCATCACAACCCCTCCAACAATCGAATGTGGATGTTTTTTGTTGTTTAGAAGTGGAAAATATTAATTTCATATACACGGATATGAATCCGAACATATGGCAGCCGACTGATGGAAAGTCGTCTTTGGGGAAACGGAATATCTGTAAAGTTTAATCAAAAGATTAAAACTCGTGACTGTTCTCAAGAGCTTAAAAAAAAAAGGACTTCAAAGTTTTTGAAAACATTTCATGAAGATGTTGCACCTCTTATCCAACAGGCTTCAGTTCTAAAACCAGAAGGTAGAGAGTCCCATGACTGCTCCACACACTGCCCTGAGACCAGGTTGCTTTCAGAGCTGCGCTGTCTGATGTGCTCATTGCTGACTGCCATAAAAAAGAAATAATTAACTAGTGGCTTTAGTTTTGGTTCTGGGAACAATAATTGTATTGTGCATTGTCCTGTTATGTAACAAATTAAATACTTTAGCCTTAAAGTGATGGAACACGGCTGCATGAAGCTGATTCTTAGTCATGAAAGGAAAAATCCACCAGTGTCATTCTGAATATTTAATTCTCAACTCAAACATAAACTAAAGGAAAATCTTCCAACTCCATCCTCAAAGAAATCTTTGTGCCCAAACCTTCTTTACATGGTGAAATATTTATCGCAGCAGATCTCAGGTGTCATATCCTATCAGGACAACTTATTTAAAACCTGCTTTGCTCTCAATACTGTTATTGTGTGACTTTGGTGCACCAGAGTGGAGGCAGCGGGAGTTCAGTCGCTCTGTTGTTCTGTGAGGTGAAATGCTGTCATCAGTGGACTCTGGTGGCTGTGAAGTATTATAACAGCTTAACGCTCCTGTTAGAGAAGCTGTCTGGGGACAGGTACAGCAGGCAGATGTTCTAAATGTAGCGCACGCTTACACTGATGCTGATTTTAAGCCATTAAAATAAACATCACCGCCAAACCATCAGAACCAGTACAGTATGTCTTTATGTGTCATTTATACTGAATCCTTTTAATAACTGAATTAACCTTTTTTTTGTATTTTTTCATTATTTTATGTTTGTTTTTTCCTGTTTTGTTTCACAAATATTTTTATTAAATCACATACATGTATTTTTAAGGGCCAAATTTACTTTTTTTTTTTTTCTTATTTTTAACATTTCCATTTTATATTTATTTTCAAACCTGTAGTATTATTGTTCTTTTTTTGTTTTGTTTTTCATGTTATATGAATAGTTATTTATTGTATCGTAAAGAAATTGGAACAGATGCTGTGTTTTTGTAACAGGCTGTTAGTAACAAAGTGCCTAAAGATACAACTTAAAATTGGTTCCTTCATGAATTGTTGTGTGTAGACACAACACTCGTTCCTCCCGTGAGTCGGGTACTTTTTTATGCTTGAATAATTCATAGGTCAGTGTGAAGTGGCTTAACAAACACAAAAACATTCCTGTGAAAAATGGTCAAGTTGAAAATGGGTGTCAGTGCTCCACATCACTGAAAAACAGTTGTGTCTCTTAATAGTTCCATGAAAACAATATTTGCCCTCTTCATGATTTCTTACTTTTTTACTGTGTTTGTCACACTTACATGTTTCAGATCATCAAACAAATTTTAATATTAGACAAAGATAACCTGAGGAAATGCAGAACGCAGTTTTTAAATGATAATTCATTAAAGGGAAACAGCGATGCAAACCTTCCTGACCCTGAGTGAGAAAGTAATTGCCCTCTAAACCTAATGACCGGCTGCGCCGCCCTCGGCAGCAAGAACTGCAATCAAGCGTGTCCAATAACTGGCAACGAGTCTTTTGCATCATTGTGGAGGAAGTTTGGTCCACTGTTCTTTGCAGAGTTGTTTTAATTCAGCCACATTGGAGGGTTTTCAATAAGAACAGCCTGTTTAAGGTCAGGCCAAAGCATCTCAGTCAGTCTGTATTTAGACTAGGCCACTCCAAAACCTTCATTTTATTTATTTATTTAATTTTTGAGCCATTCAGAGATGGACTTGCTGGTGTGTTTCAGATCATTGTCCTGCTGCTGCACAAGTGTACTTAAGCTTCAGGACATGAGCTGATAGCTGGACATCCTCCTTCAGGACTTTCTGGCAGAATTCATGATTCTATCAATTACGGCAAGTTGTCCATGTCATGAAGCAGCAGAGCAGCCCTGGACCATCACACTACCACCACCATGTTTGACTGTTAGCATGATTTAAGAAATGCTGTTAATTTTATGCCAGATGTAACGAGACTCAAACTTTCCCAAAAGTTGAACTTTTGTCTCGTCAACCCACAGCATATTTTCCCAGAAGTCTTTGAGATCATTAGGATGTTTTCTGGCAAATGTGAGATGAGCCTTTGTGGGGGGTTTTTTGTCAGCAGTGGTTTTCTCCTCCCATAGACGCCATTTTTGCCCAGTCTCTTTCTTATTGTTGACTCATGAACTCTGACCTGACCTCAGACGAGTGAGGCTGCAGTTCTTTAGATGTTGTTCTGGGTTCTTCTGTGACCTCCTGGATGAGTCGTTGATGCGCTCTTGGAGCAATTTTGGTGGGCCGGCCGCTCCTGGGAAGGTTCACCACTGTTCCAAGTTTCCTCCATTTATGGATTGTGACTCATTGTGGTTCTCTGGAGTCCCAGAGACTTAGAAGTGGCTTTGCAGTCCTTTCCAGACTGACAGATGTCGAGGACTTTTTTCTCAGCCATTTCTTTAGATCGTGGCAGGATGTGTTGCTTTTTGAGATCTTTTAGCCTGCTTCACTTTGTCAGATAATTGATTTCTTGATTCAGCCGGGCTGGCAGTAATCAGGCCTGGGTGTAGCTCAGCTTTCTAAAAGATGTGGTTAATCACAGTTACTCTTTCCCACAGGGCCTTGTAGGATTGGATAAATGTTTTCCTTTAATAAATATGCAAAAAACTAAGAAATCAGGAAGCATGCAAATACTTTATTCCCTTCACTGAAAGTGAAATATTTCAGTATTTCTTGTATTATTGATTATTTCTTTGGGAATCATGTATCGTATATGTTCTTGTTTCTTGTTATTTAATTACTTTTCGATGTTCTGTAGGCTTTTCCTTGTGAATCGTTTTAATCTTCAGGTTTAAATTAAAAGTTCTACATTAATAAGTCCCTCATACAACCCAACTTCAGAGAAACAAAATTTTTTTTGCAGAGTTATGATTGTTACATTTTCCTTATTGAGAGATTATAAATCATGGATTTGCGGACGTGTTCATATACCTCGATATAAAGATATTCTATCTGCTAAAGGAGAGGAAGAACCAGTGTCATCTGTGTGTTTCAGCCTTTAAAGTAGTTTCTGGTTTTCTCATTTTTACCTCACACAGTGAAACCATTCCTGGTATTTCCAGTGCAGTTTTTATTTGTTAATGAATAATTTGTGTGTCTTTGTGTCCACAGAGTCGAGTCTGTACAGCTCTGAAGGTTCAGGCCTCCAGACTCAGACCATGAGCCAAAGTGAGACCACAATAATCACTCATCACACTCAGAAAATGCAACATTGAAACTCACTTCTGACCCCTCCCTGCTTTTCCTGTCTCTCAGGTGCCACCTCTCCCACAGTGCTCGGAGCAGGCGGGGCTCCAGGAGGTGCTGTGGGTTCTCCGGGGCCAAAACGCAGCGGCTCTGGAACTGGAAACACCCTGAAGGTAACGGCTAATGGTCACCAGAAATGCTGGGATGATCTGTCAGGGCAGTCTGAGCATTTCAATTGTACATCTCCAAACACAAAATGTTAAGAGTTAGCTTGACAAACTCAAGTCCACCTATTTTTTGGAGCTCAGCACAAGAACTTCTGCAAGTTAAAGTTAGTCAGGACCAATAAAATTCAGGACCAATAAAACCTGGAAACAAAATGGATTTGATAACAAAACATGTAAACAAAAATAAAGAAAAGGGTACAAAATTACATTAATTCTGGTCAGGACATTAACCTGCAGTCAGAGAGGTTTAATTATCTATCACAGCGATTCACAGTTACGGGTACTCTGGTATTCTCAAAGGGAAATGCAAATATGCAGTTTTTTTATTGCAGTGGTTCAGTTCAAAATAATCTCCCTTTAAGCAGCTCCTTTCTTTCTTAGTCTGCTTTAGCTCCTGTCTCCCTCTAATCCACCTCCACAAAAGCCCATTTTCTTCTAATTGGACAATTTCTGGAAGCCTGCTGAGGGGCAGCATCCAGACTTTGTGAGGTATCCTGCTGGAAAGAGAGAGAGAGAGTAATTGGAGGAATCTGAAGAACTGAGCTTTAAGCTCACAATCTTTTCTTTTATGTATGTTTTCCTAATTATGTAAACTATGAACTTGTTTAATATGAACATCTGAGACTAACTTCAAAGAGCTTTTCCTTAAATAGAATGGATCACGGTCAGCTTAAAGTTGGAAACATTGTCTCCTACTAAATGTTTCCACAGTTTTTGAAGTATATGAGTGTTGATGTATAATAATATCTGAATCTTAAGTTCTTTTTTGAAAAAGGGAAACGATGGAGAGAGAATGGAATGCATGTTTTGTAGCTCAAGAAAATCAAACTGCTCTTCGTATGGTAAACTTGGACTGTATTCACAGCAGCAGTTCTCAGCACATCCTATCAACACACTGTTAAATAAAATTCAGTTTATAACCAGATTAAAACATTTGAAACTTGCTGAGTAGCATTGATGGAGCTCGTCTGAGAGTCTTAAGAGCTTGAAAAAAGATGACTGGACTAAAGTTTTTGAAGAAGTTTCACCTCTCATCCACGAGGCTTCTTCAGTTCTAAAAACAAAAGATGGAGAGCCCCAGGTATTTAAACCCTAGTGGGGGTTGTCCCCTCTGGCGGTGGTTGTTGACCCTCTATTAATCACGTGCATCATCACATGAGCCAAGGTGCGAAAAAAGGCAGCTGACATGTGGGTTACAACATCAGCTGTCAGCCACCTACAATGCAGCCTTCAGATCCCTTCCCAGGCACCTCAACCCCCACTCACACCTTACTTCAGGTGACCTCAATAGGTCACATGGTGGGGTGAGGCAAGGTTTCACAGTAGTTTCGCCCGAAACACCAGATGTTAATGACCCATGTGATGACGCACATGATCAATAGTGGATCAACAACCACCTCCAAAGTGGAAAACCCCCACTAGGGTTTTTATACCTGCAACTCTCCACCTTTAGGTTTTACAGCTGAAGAAGCCTCTTGGATGAGAGGTGAAAAGTCTTTTCAAGCTCTTAAGCCTACCATGACCCTGATGACTGATGACCTACACAGACAGCTCATCTGAGGTAATTCTGGACTCCTGAGTTTTTAATTGGCAGTAAGAAGTCCAATTAGTACCAGCTGTATGGACAGCTGTGGTACAATCTTCAGTGGTAACTGTATTTGAACTGTTGCTGCAGCGCTGGTTGACTAGTCCCGTACGGAGGCTGAGTCAGGGAAAAGCTGATGGACAGAAAAAACCACCAATCAGAATGAGGAGGCGGGACAACAGGGCAGAGCTGACCACACCCCTTGCTGGAAACGCACAGACGGTGTGTAAACACCCACCCAAACAATAGTTTAAAAACACAAACTAATAATAATCATAAACTAATCACTCGTTAAATTCTGCAGAAGGCAAGAAAGGAAGAGGCGGGGCATAGCGGTGGGGAGGAGGAGCCAGAAGAAGAAAGCCACACACCTTTACCACCCCCAATGCAGATCATCAAAGACCCCAACAACCCTGAGGTAGGTTGTTCTAATAGCTCCCCGAAAAGCTTTTATTTTGAAAATGCTGCACTGAGAGTACTGACAGGGTCTACAAAGAGAGAGCATATATTCTTCTCACAAACAAGGTCTGGAATAATCAGGCCCCATCTTACCTTAAAGACCTCATAGTACCGTATCCCCTCAATACAGCACTTCACTCTCAGACTGCTGGCTTATTTGTGGTTCCTAGAGTATTTAAAAGTAGTAGTAGGCTGCTGCTATGATGTACTGATGTACTGAGTATTTTTCTTCCACTCCCCTCTTTTCACTACCTATGCAACTACTGCACAATTTATTAACCAGTAAATGTTGTCTTCTATCCCCCATAGTTTGTGTTTGTGTTTTGCAGATGTGCGCAGATGTGCTGCTCTCTTGTCATTAATGAAAGGTTACAGTTTTCCGAGGTTACACAGAACTCTTTTAATTTAAACTTTCTCTCTCTTCAGGCTCTGGACTCAGATCAGGGATCAAATGAATCGGACACCGAACAGAGAAACAAGGCACTAAGAGGACGCATGTAAGACACGCACACAATACTAATTACAAAATCAAGTGTCTAATGAATATTTAAGGAAAGCATGAATTTTGTTGCTCTGTGTTTTGTTGCTCAGGTTTGTTGTTAACGAGATGGTCCAATCAGAGAAGGACTATGTGAAGGACCTAGGCGTGATCGTTGAGGTGAGACAACTAAATTGAGAACATGTATGAAACTCACTGACAGCATGGACCTGGTGAAGCTCCGCCCACGAGCCTCCATAAATGCTAAACCGAACCTTCATCGTGTTCTCTGCTGACGTTTCTCAGGGTTTCATGTCTCGCCTGGAGGTCAGAGGGATTCCAGAGGACATGAGAGGAAAAGACAAGATCGTCTTCGGCAATATCCAGCAGATCTACGACTGGCACCGCGAGTCCGTGGCACAAATACACACATAAACAAACACACTTTAGTACACACACACACAGACACACCGTTATGCTCACTGTGTGTTTTTCGATTTCAGCTTCTTCCTAGTGGAGCTGGAGCGTTGTATTCAGAATCATGACCTGCTTGCTGACCTCTTCATCAGACACGTGAGTTCTACAAACACAGTGACTTGTTGAGGACAAAGCAGAGAGGGCATGACCTTGACCTGATTGATGACTCAACTCAGGACCCATTTGTCTTGATCTGGACTTGATTTAGACCTTGATTCAGGGCTCAATTCACGCCCTGTTTAACTGACACGATTTCACAATATTTTTGTTTGTTAGACTTGTGACTTTATTCAAGACTCGACCCAGTACTGTTAAACTCTTGACTCGAAATAGATGTAGAACTGGACTTTGGTTGGGACTTGACTTGCTTGTCTTGAGTTCGGACAGGACTCAGCACTTCAACAAGGACTCGGCTCAGTATTTTTTATGTCTTGACTTAGAACTTTAAATTCTCGACTCAGGACTCAGCTTGTACTGTGTTAGGACTTGATTTAAGACAGAACTCAGAACTTCTTGTTTTTGACTTAGAACCTGATGCAGGACTCAAGCCTGGACTTATCTAAGTACTTTTCTGCCTTTATGAAGTTGATTTGGAGCTTAACTCAATTCTCGATTCATGACTTGCTCTTGAGTTGGGACTTGACTCAGTATATGTCAAAGAGACCTAATAAAACTATTTATTTTCCTTTTGCTTGTTTGTTACAGGAGCGTCGTCTGCACATGTATGTGGTTTACTGTCAGAACAAGCCGAGGTCAGAGTTCATCGTCATCGAGTATGAGACGTACTTTGAGGTAATGCAGCACGAGGTTGTTTTTTTCGCTTTGGCTATTCTGTTTGTTATATTCTATCAGGTTTAACTGATGTTTTTTGATGATTCTCTTTATTTTTGCATCAGTTATGCTTGTGATTTTTTTATCATTGCTATCTTAAAAGTAAAAAAATAAATAGAAAAGAAAAAAGGAGCTGGATTCATTAAAATGCAAATTCTCGAATGGAGCTTGGTACATGGAAAAAACAGCCAAAACCTGAAGCTGAAGCAGTCCTTCTGTCTTTATCTGACTGTCTCTCTGCAGGAGATCCAGCACGAGATCAGCTGCAGGATGTCCATCAGTGATTATCTGATCAAACCGATCCAGAGAATCACCAAATACCAACTGCTGCTCAAGGTCTGTGTGAACTTTTAAAATGAGTCCCTGTTAAATGGAATCTGAATGTTACAGTGGTAATTACTGCTGTCTCTGGACTCAATCAACTATCTGCTAAACTTTAGTATTTTAAATCTTTAAAAATATATCTGCCAGGAGACCACAGAAGGAAATTAGCCAGCAAATGTGGCACAAGAGAGCTTTTGTCTTATTCATGTTTTTGTATGACAAATATGTAATAGAATTCAAAACCAAACTAAATTTTACTTGGAATTTGATCTGAGGTGCTGGGCTTGATTTTGGACTAGTTGGCCTTTGCTCCAGACTTGAATCAGAACTTCATCTTGTGTCAGGTCTTATCACACAAACTGTTCATGAATTGTCTTTTCTTTTTTAGAAGAAAAAAGAATATTTAACTTCAAAGAGAGACTTGATTCAGGACTCAATCAAGGATTTGTTGTTCCTGAGTTGGAACTTCCCCAGGGACTTTAATTAACTCATAATGATTTAGGACGTGATTCAAGTCCAACACAGGAAGGACTGTGTCAGTTGTTTTAATATTTTCTAACAGTTACTATCCACAAGTTCTCACCTGTAATGGTATTTTAACCAAATTTCTGACCTTTGGGTGCAGCGTTTTGGAGAAATTAGAGCGATAACCTCATCAGGACGTCTCATCATTGTATCTTTTAAGATATTTTCTGATGTTAAAATTACACACTGTGACTTTCACTCACTGTCAGTAACCTGAATTATATTTTTCTGTTTGTGCTTCAGGATTTCCTCAAGTATACGTCCAAAGCAGGACTGGACTGTGAGGAGATTGAGGTCAGTCTAGTTTCTTTACTTTCTTTTACTGTTAATATCTTATAAGGTTTCAGAAACATCAAACAAATAAACCACAGGTTTTATGTGGTCTGTTCACATTTTCTGTTATTGAGTTTTTTTATTATTTAAAAAGAGTTTATGTGGTCATAACTGATAAAAGTAGGAAGCTGCAAACCTCATGAATAAAAAATGTAAAAGAACAGTTTGTTTTCTAAATCATAGTTTTTTTGGGCTGTTTCAAACAATAAGATGTGCCTTAAACTGTTCTGATACTGTACCACCTTATGCATATACCTTGTATAGAAACCCAGATTTTATTTGCTAAATTTATTATATTCTCGAGGGTTCATTCTTATGTTTTTTTAACATGATCGAGTATGTTGATAAAGTTATTGAGTGATTTGGTTTTAGCTTCGTTAAGAGTTGTAAAAACCTCAAACTGACAGGATGTATTCTGTCAGTTTCCAGCAGCAGCTGCAGACGGCTGTTTTTGTCTTATAACCTGAGAGCAGAAGGAGACGGCGAAGAGCTGCTGCTTCTGGCATAGTGACGATCATTATAAATGATTTACACGGATGGTGAATCATCGCCCCGAGGAGCAGCACACACTTTTGTAATATTTAGGAACTGTGTGTGTGGTTTGTGTACAGAAAGCGGTGGAGCTGATGTCATTGGTTCCAAAACGCTGCAACGACATGATGAACCTGGGACGCCTGCAGGGATACGAGGTACGCCTGTCGGTCCACCTACCTGTCTCGTTTATTTTGTTAGCAGTTTCACGTCCCCGGGCTAACACAGTAGCCTAATTTATTTCATGCTAATCAACAATTAAAGCTCTACAGTAAATATAATGTTTCCAATTTGGTCCACCTCCACTGATAGACAATGGAACAAGAACAGAACCCTGAGGAACACCACATTAAATTATTAACAGCACACATGGCACAATAATGTTGCTGTGGGCTATCTTAAAAAGTTATACTGACCACAAAAGCATTACCCAGCTTTATAATGACAGCTTTTCAAACAGCATGTCCTGTTTCAGGCACATTTTAATTTTATAAAAATAAAAAAATTGTGTAGTTGCTGTTTATCTCCATCAACCAATCAGCTTTATCACACAACACAACTTGCTTTTGTTGATTTCCTGGAAATGTAAAGTTTACTCTGTACCTGGACCTTTTTTCCTCACTGGTCGTTCCTCGTGTCGTCCAGGGGAAGCTAACGTCTCAGGGGAAGCTGCTGCAGCAGGAGACCTTCTGTGTTTGGGAGCAAGATGGAGGAGTTCTGTCTCGCAGCAAAGAGCGCAGAGTTTTTCTCTTTGAGCAGATCATCATCTTCAGTGAACTTCTGCGCAAAGGCTCCAACAATCCAGGGTACCAGTTCAAGAACAGCATCAAGGTCAGACTGGTCAACGTTGCTTAGAAGGGACACTGACTTGAGGTCTGAATTAGGAGTAATTGTGTTATTATTGCGTTTGTCTGTGGTCAGGTGAGTTACCTGGCAATGCAGGACAGCGTGGATGGTGATCCCTGTAAGTTTGTGTTGTGGTCTCGTGGGTCGGCGGAGCGCTTCACGCTGCAGGCATCCTCTGCCAGTATCAAAATGACCTGGGTAGAGACCATAGCCGCCCTGCTGGATGCCCAGAACAACTTCCTATCAGGTAAGTACCTCCACAAAAACATCCCTTAAATCTCTGACATATCCTATATCACCTGAAATGTCCTTAAAGCTCCTTGGAAAATTCCCAAACGTCATTGTGTCATCACTGATTTTGGTATTTCATATCCAGCTGAATTGTTATCGAATCTCAATGAAACATCTTCCTTAAATTCCCCAAACACCCTTTATTTTACCCCACGCATCTTTAAATAATCTTTAAATACCTCCAATTTCCCCAAACCACCCTTAAATCTCCATTAAACATCTCTATAAATCTGTATTTACATAATCTCTAAACCAAACATTCGCGCTTCAAACATCTTTGAATCTGTTCTAATTTCCCTTAAATTTCCCCAGATACCTTTCTTAAAGTCTCCTTGAATCAATCTGAAGCATCATCTTTGTGAACAACCATCAAACATTCCCAAATCTCCCTCAACCATCTTTAATGGATCTCTTTAAACTTCCTTAAATGACCTTACAGCTCACTGGAACAGTGCATGCAGTTCCAATGTAAACCCAATCTGTGTCCACAGCTCTCCAGTCTCCCATTGAGTATCAGAGGAAGGAGGGCGTGATCTCTGTGACACGCCCATTGTCATCAGGGAGGCCGCCGTCTGCCCCACCTACTCCCAATGGTCACGCCCCGCAGCCCCCTCCTGACAGCGAGCAGGAAGATCAGGTCTGAGACCCTCCTCTCGCTTTCCTTACGTTACACTATAAGTTCTTGAAAAGGTTTCTTACATCAGACATGTGACCTTTGACCCCTCAGGAGCTGGTTTTGGTGCTACAGGACTTTGTGGCAGTGCGAGAGGATGAGATTTCTGTGTTTCGGGGGGAGAAGGTCCAGATCCTGGCATCCAACCAGCAGGGCCAGAGTCTGGTCTATCGACCGGCAAACAGCGACTCGCCGGCCGCCGAGGGCTGGGTGCCACGCAGCGTACTCAACACACACTGACACACACACACGAACAAACACACACTGACAGCAGGGTCAGAGTCTGGTTTACTATTAGTACATACACAAACACAATGGCAGCACTCCAAATACTGAACGTGAACTGGGTCAAAAGCACATTGGGAAATATTTATGATGCAAGAAATGTAATCACAGTGATGGCAATGTCTGCCTATCTGGACAAAAATATATTAAAAGGATTGTATGAGAGTCAGCAGGAATCATATTCCTCAGTTCCTAAATTGAACCTCCTTCACTTTGTCACGTGATGAGAAGAGACGATGAGGCTTTATGTGAAATTTAAGCATTACAGAAGATTGAGCTACCGGGGATTGTTCGCAGTTTTAACTTTTTCGATTAATCATCTTTGTAAAAAGTCCGTTGTGGCTTTTCAAAGTCCAGAAAGGTGCAATTATGCCCACAGATTGCCCTGAGTCACAGAAGCACTAGACTAAACAGACCAGACCTCCCCAGGCATCACCTCCAGGTCTTACAGAGGAGCAACAAGGTGTTCCCAAACCACTTGGACTTGCCAAAACACCTCACCCTCAAGAGGGAGCCTAGTCAGATAAATGAACTCCAAGTGGATTCTTTCAATGTGGAATGGAGCCTCTATCAAAGGACTGAGATCCTCATCCTATGAGTCCAGATGCTTCGGGCTAATCTTCCGCTTGCATCCTCGACCTTAGTCCTTGGTCACTACCCACTGTTGGCTATAGACGGAGGGTAGGAACGTAGATAGAATTTACACTTCCAGCTCTGAGCCTATGGAACCTGACAGGAAAAGAAAAGTTTGAATTGCAGTGGACTGATGTAGAATCTCAGGCTCTTGTTCACATGTGGGGGATGTAGGTGAGTCCTTGTGGTGAGCTCAGTCCAATCGGGAAGCAAAGATTTGCCTCATATTGCTCATGTGAGTACACTCTTTGGACCATTTTGCAACACCCAGATATTCTTTGCTAGAAACCAGTGGGAACATGACTTCGTTCCTAAGAAAATTTGACTTACCAGAGTTCGATGATTTGGCTTACTTTTCTCCCGTCTCTTTCTTCAAAAACAAGCTTAATCACTTTGATTTGGCTGCCAACAAACCACAGTAGTACCCATCTCTGTTTCTGTCAGTGGTGTCAAAAGAATCCAGCCTATGAAAGAATCTCAGCCAATCCAGTTCCTTCTGGGAGCATCCTGAGGATTTCCCAAGACAGATCAGATGCATAATCTCTCCATGAGTTCTGGGTGCTCAGTTAGGCATGCTTCAAGAGGCATCCTGATCCACCTCAGCTTGCTCCTTTCTCGACCTAAACTTTCTTCATTATTGTCTCTTTATGTAACAGTACTGCGAGCCCTCAGAGGGTTCCTGAACCTTAGGTTGGGAACTGGAGAGGTAGACACTGCCATCATTCAAGCTCTGAAGGTTTCCTGACATGTTTCAGGTCCTGATTACTGTTCAGTATTAAAGACTTCAAATACACACACGCACACACACTCTCCCAGCAGCAGGTACTGTTAGTCTCCTCCCTCTTTCCTGGTGCTTCAACATTCAGCCAGAACACACTTCTTCACCTCGTCCAATCAGACGCTGCCGTCAGGGTACCAAACAACCAATAATCCACTCTTATGACTTCATAAGCTGTTCCCCGTGGGTCAGTGGGAGGGAGGTCACATGACCATCATTACAACCATCACTACCATCCATCCTTCTGAACAGATGGGGACTCCAGGAAGAAGAGACAGTTTAAAAAATAAAAGCCTCCTGGACGAGAAGAGGCAAAAAGACTTATCAGCCAATCAGAACTGAGCTCGCTACATTTCGTCCTGTTAATAGTGTAAAGAGACTGAGGACACACACTCCATACACACACACACCCCTGCTATGATGAAGATGCAGATGAAGATTACTATGAAGATAATTAAGAATAATAGAATCTGTTTTTCACCTCAATAGGGAGAAAAAAACGAGAGAAACTGTTTGTCATATTAATATCTGTGTGCGTGTGCATGAGAGAGAGGGAGAGCGTCTGTGTGTGTGTGTGTTAGTGATGCCGTCCTGTGTGTGTGTGTATGTGCGTTTTTTCCAGGGACAGCTAGGTGGTGTCCCGGTGTAGCGTTGCCATGACAAATCGTTGTGTTTGCGGTGACACCATTTTTGGGTTTTTTTTTTGGTTGGTTGTTTTTTTTTAGCGAACCAGAGCTGCTGCCGCCCAACTTCCTCCCCTCCCCTCCTCCATCTTTCTCCAGCCAACACGGCAGCCTCAGCTTTGGTTAGTTTGATATTCTGATTATGCATTTCCTGTTCCTGTATATAGACCAGACGTCCAACTGCTACTCCACAAACTGGACACTGAACCAGTCTGTCTCTCAGCAGCCCAACCTACTGTGACTGTCTGTTTCTACTAAAACTGTAACCTTTCAGCACGCTCTCTACCTGTCTCTCTCTACCCGTCTCTCTCTCTCTACCTCTCTGTCTCTCTCTCTCTCTCTGTTTCTCTGGTGCCATTCTCAGACAACACCCCGGTCCTTAAGGAGCTGCGCAGCCTGTCAGGTGCACTAAAGAGTGGTTAGGGTGGAGGATAGTGGGCTCTAAAGCAATTTATGAAGGGTTTAAGGTGTTAAATGAAAAGTTTGAATTCTTTAAAGTCTGTTCAATATAGCCTCTATAAATTGATCCTAATATGTACAATTTGTTGGCAACAGCTTTCTGGTTTCTGTTTGTAGAAATGTAATGAAGTACCAAAAACTTCAGTTCCTCTAATGTCCACTTGAGGCTCCAAAAGTGAGTCAGTTCCCATAGACTCCCATGTTAAAATTCCCAACTTTATCCTGGTCTGATTTCCCCCTTTATAACAGCTGAACAGGACAGAATTTTTCTGCACTGTGTTTGAACTGATTTGTGTAATTTGGTAATAAATAAAATCACATCATCGGCGGATTGGATACACATATAGCTTATAGTCAGTCCATCCTTTCTGGAGCATTTTTAAGACTTGCCGACCATCCAAGAAATCTTTTGTATTCACCTGAATACAAATATGGAATACAAGTCTCAAAACTACCAGCCATCCATAATTTAGCTCTTTAAAACTTTAAACAATGCATGAACCTGACATAACTTTAGAACCTGCATGAACCTGACATTTGCAGGTTTCAAGAACCTGTGTGGAATTCTTCAACAGGAACCAGGAAGCATGGCCGGTCCCTGAGCAGGTTTCACAGGAACGTATGCCACCAGAGCCTCTCCTAATGTGCATATGGATTGTGATTGTGAGTACTGTATTAAGACAGACTTGAAAGAAAGAAAACTTTTCCTTAAAGGGCAACACGCACCTATGGCACTTGACTATGACACTCACGAAACGTTTTATCCCAGCTACTGCACACCTGGCTTTGTTCACTACTAAATGGTTTTTCCAACAATGTTTGGCAGCAGAGCTTTGATTCAGTCTGCTTGAAATATTTTTGGTAGATGGATGGTGGACACCAGATTGACCAAAACATTCTGGTTCAAGATGGTACTTGGGGTTAAATATTGAGCAGTTTGGCAACATTTACTTTACTGGGTAATTTCACATGAAATTTCTTAAATATTATTTTTAAATCATCTAATATTCAGCTGTAAATTACATGATATTTTATCACATTTGTTGGACAGTTTGGTTGTAATTATGAGGGAACGTGTTCCTTGCTGCCTGTTACATACTGGCTAAGCGAAAAATAGTTGATAAACCGATAATCCTCGGAGTCTCTGAGCTGCCGTTCAGCAGTGTAAATTCTGTTCTTTAGTGTTTAAACTGATACAATAATGAGCCTCTGTGTTGTAAAACTTCAGCCTCTTAGTTATTATATGTATTTTCACAAGAGAAGCTGTAAACTTGATTTTACAGATGTCGGTATACCAACTATTTTTCATATTCCTACAGAATTTCAGATTTTTTAGCATTAAAATGTTGAATGTGATGATCAGGTACTCTTATTCCTTTATAATTAGAATGAAACTGGTTTCTTTAAAATACTTGTTAATTTGCAGCTAAACGGCAGCAAATGTTTTTGGGAAACTGGATACAAATTACACAAATGTGCAACTTTGTAGTAAAAAAGCAGAATTTCTAGAGGCAGTGTTAATGTCATGTGGGAGTCATTATAAATACCAACATCCACTTGTTCACATAAACATGCAAGTGCAAATTGATTGTCTGAAAAACAAGTTAATAAGGACTCCTTAAAGACCTTCAAGCCACTTAACATTAATATGACATTCGTCAGGTGAATGACCCTTAAAAACAGACGCCGCTTTGCTCCCTTTTCAGGGCTGGCGAAGGATTTTGTGTCAGTGTGATGACTGTCAATGCAAAAAATAAAAAATAAAAAAGTTTATAGTGTTCAAAATGTTTAAAACAATAGCAAAGTCACAACTTTGGAACTCGGAGTGCACCAGAAGGGTTTCGATGTGACTGCAGAGCATTACAAGGGGAACTCTGAAAGGTGGAAAACTGTGCATTATGAAGAGTTTTTAGGTTAAAAGTATTGCACGATGAAGGTGCTACAAAGTAAAGCTTAATCTACAGTGTGGACCAGTTTTAAAGGTGAAAGATGGATAACTGTGCACTATAAAGGTGTTTATAAGGTGGAAAATAGCACACAGCTTCGAAATCAGTGCACTACGAACGGTTTGAGGTGAAAGGTAGTGTACTAAGGTTTAGAATGGAAAATAGTACACTACAAAGGGCATAGGGTGCTGTTTGAGACCCAGCCTTGTTGCCAACTGGCAAACTCAACTAACCAATCAAACAGTGTTATTTGTACAGAACTAACAGCTGCTAACTGACTGCTAACAGCTCTCTGTGTTTGTAATAAACTTCATTTTTCATCCAAATGTGTGGCTTCTCTTTGTGGACATTTTTTATATTACACGGAGTAATCACTACATTTATATATTATAACCATTTATAGTCAATGTAAAAACTGAGAAGTTGTAATTGTAAAGAATGCAAAGAATTTCAGTTGAGTTGTTTATATATAATTTATTGTTGTCCTGGGACAGAGAGAGAATACCTAACAACAAAAATTAAATAAACAGATAAAAAGTGTTGGTATCTGCATGAGACATCCATCCATCCATCCATTTTCTGATGATCCCAAACCCCCCTCTCCCTGGACAGCTGGCTGATATAGAGTCTCGAGCGTGTCTTGGGTCTTCCCTGTGGTCTCCTCTCAGTTGGACAGTTGGACATTGGAGCAGCAGCTGTAGTCTGAGTCCCTCCCAAATAGCTCCTCATCCTATAGGGAGAGTCCAGACACCCTACAGAGAAAGCTCTTTTGGTCAGTTGTATCTGCGATCTCATTCTTTCAGTCACCACCCACGGCCATAGCTGAGGGTAGGAACACACACTGACCGGTAAACCGATAGCTTCTCTTTCACACTCAGCTCTCTCTTCACCACAACTGCCCACTACATTAATCCATCTGTTAATATCCCGCTCAACTCTCACTCGTGAAGAATATCCCGAGATACTTAAACTCCTGCTCTTGGGGCAGCAACTCATTCCCAACCTGGAGTTGGCACTCCACTCTATTCCGGCTGAGAACCACGGCCTCAGAGTTCACACTCGGCTGCAAACCACACTAGTGCAAGCTGGAGGTTCTTCAATAAGCCAACAAAACCACGTTATCCACAAACAAGCAGCGATGAGAACATGAAGATCCGACACCCTTCATAACTTAACTGTCCGACACCCACCAGGAACAAATTGGACTTGTTGCCAGCAATGCAGACAAAACTTTCACTGTGTTTGTACAAGGATGCGGCCCAGTGCCTTCTCCACCACAAAGCACATGCAGACTGGTTGGGCAAACCCCCACGCACCCTCAGATATCCTAAAAATAAAGGGTTGATCTGGTGTTTTAGAGCCAGGAGGAAAACCTGCTCTTCCTGAATCTGAGGTTCAACTAAACAGATGGACTCTCAGTTTCAAATAGATGATTCAAATGTTGGTATCGGTCCAGAACTTCACAGCTGCTGCATCCTTGAATTTAAGCCCCGCATGCAAAACATCAGTGAGGGTAAATCAGTGTGACAGTCTTTAAATACCAGAGGATGAGGTGCTGCCCGTGTTTGAAATGAGTAGTTTATTCTGCAAAATAGCTCTTTAAACAGATGTCATGGGAAAAATGTAAGTAAATAAAGTAAGCAGAGTACTGGAGTAAATGTGTCATTCATTGCATAACTAAATGCTGAATCAAAACTTTTAATGGCTGTTAAATTATTCTGTAGGGTTGAGTAATGGTTGATGCGTGCCAGCACTGCGACCTAGAATAACATCCTGATAAGACTGCCTGCACAGCTATAAACTGATTTAACCATTTAGATTGCATTTGTTATTACGTTACACACAGGTGCAGAGAAAGGCTAAAGTTCAAATGCAGACATTGCATCATCATATTTCATACACTCACTTAGGCATAAAATCAATGCAAAACAACACAACAATTAAAGCTGCTGATCGAAATCAAAAACTGAAGTAAACTGAAGATAAATCTGTTTTCCTGCACTTTGATATTTCTGTTCGTTAAAAAAAAGTACAGATTAGCAGAACTAGCAGAAATAAAAGCACACGTGGCACTTTTTATAGCGTACAAAGTCAAAATGTGACTGTGAGTATTAGAACTGCGATGATTCAGATTTAACCAGAAAGTATCAAACAACCGTTTCAGTGATTTTCCAAACCAAAAAAAGTTTGCAGGCTTTTGGTTGGTTGGATAAAAACGATGTTAAAAACCAGAGAAAATTATTTGAAACATCAATAATACGAATGCAGCACTTTTGTTTTAGGACTTTGCTGCCTTCAGAAACGTAAAAGATTAATATACATCGGTCTATAAAACCAGGTATGCATTTAATTAAATAGGTTAACAACACTGAGTTTTACAGCTTGCATTTAGATAATGAAACCACCCTCTTTCTTATCATTGGCTCACAGATTATCAATCAGATTTGGGCTTAAGGACGTCCAGCTTGAAAAATTAAAATAAAAAATTGGGTAACGAAACAATTTAGCTTTACAGCAGGAGTACAAAACCTTACACGAGACTCAGATCAGAAAAGTTATTTAAATTGGCAATTTTTAAAACAGTGACAAATCTTAAAGCTGACACAAAATAAAGATAAAACTACAGTTATATGTTGTTTTAGTTTTGCTTCAATAATGTATTTTCTAATTTGGTGAATTTAATGTAGCTGTGGACCGCATGTGGAGGGTGCTTGAAGTAACCCAGCAGGCAGACTTTTATTATGAAAAGCTGAGTAAAGTCCATGCCAACTCAGTTACATAATCTACTATGTTGCATTTCCTGAAGACGGGGGAGCATCACGTCGTCTGCTGCAGTCAGTCTGTGCTCACTCAGAGCCGGGACTCAACCGGAGCGGTGCCGGAGCCGTCCAGCTCAGGAAGAAAAACATGCAGGCGGTTATCACAAGAAACGGATGTGAAACTCCCGAGCCAGTGAAAGCTGAAGTGAAAGGTGAGTTTGACCCTTAAAGACTTTGTGAAATGCTGAGCTGTCGCTTTAAAGAGATATTAATAAATTCAAGCAGAAAGTTAGCACAGGCACGAATATGTTACCAACATCAGCAGGATATTATTCTTTTTCTGATTATTGTACCAGGTAAATGTGGCACCATGTTTAATGTAGTCTCAGAGCAAACACACTGCACTGATAGTACATTTAATTGTGTCAAACTCTGCAACACTGGCAACAGATTATTTTCATGCATTATTGTTTTCCTGAGTTATTATAGCCTGCAACAGGGTGGTGGTGCGCCACCACCCTGTTGCACCCTGACTTTGTTTCAGTTATCACTGAAATTGTGAGCGGGTATATGATTTGTTTTTACTGAGCTCTTCATGTTGGCAGATTTAATCTAATATCTATTAAAGGTTAAAGGTAGCAGGAAGATCAAAGGCTCCTAAATGGACTTTGCAGTTAGATCGTTTCACACAGCTTCTTTTTTCAAGGTCAAGAATGAACTAACAGCCTCTGACTGTTGCATAACCTTTGACCTGCAGGATCTGTCCCTTCCTGGCTGCAGGGCACCCTGCTGAGGAATGGGCCTGGCCTGTTCTCCATCGGTAACTCTGAGTACAACCACTGGTTTGACGGCTTGTCACTCATCCACAGCTTCACCTTCAGCAATGGTCAGACATTGATAAACACTCAGTGTCTGTATTTCATAGTATTCAAATTGTCCGTGGTATTGCTGAATGTGTTCAAGGTTCTGATGTTGCCATTTCAGGCGAGGTGACTTACAGAAGTAAGTTTTTGAAGAGCGAGACCTACAAGAGAAACATCAAGGCCGACAAGATTGTTGTCTCGGAGTTTGGAACCGTGATCTACCCCGATCCCTGCAAGAACATCTTCTCCAGGTAAAGTCCTTCCAGAACATGATCTTACGGTCCACTGAAGATATGTTTTATCACTTGATCCACAGTCATTAAAGATCTGCTCCAGACTACACAATACTCAGAGATCATTGTAGTCACAGTTCAGGACAGATTTAAAAAAAAAATCAATTTCATCCGATTCAGCTTTTGCCCACTTTTCCATCTTTATGGGATATAAGGACCACAGAGCAGGTGTAGTCCATCTATCCAGTTTCTCCTTCAGTCTATCATGGATGTGCATCATAGTTTTGTGTTACTTTACCCAGGATACACAAAGAACTGCATTATAACTTGGTCAAGCTGAGTTTCAGTCCATTTGGGTTTGATCAGGTCAATTTTTAACAATTAGCTAATGTACAGACCATTTTAAGCAAATCTAGAGCAGACAATCCAAGTCCCTCCAAAACACTTGAAGGTGTAGCAAATTTTTGGTCCACCTATTCTGCCAGAAGGTAAATATATTGTAGGTCTGTGTAATTTCATACAGAAGATGAAGATATATAAAGGTGTACAGAGTGTCACTCTCTGCATTAATAAGGGACTTACTTATGCAAACATTAGCTGAAGACGCTGTGGTGAGTGGAACTGTGAAGAAGCTTATTTTTTAAAAGAATGTATAAAAATACAAAAGTATTACCAAAGTATGCACAAATCTTCCTGCTTTCTCGCCAGGACATTCACGCACCTCCAGAACATCATCTCTGACTTCACTGACAACAACCTGATCAACATCATTCGTTACGGTCAGGACTACTATGCCTCCTCTGAGATCAACTTTATAAATCAGATTGACCCCGACACTCTGGAAACTATCGACAGGGTAAGTCAGTCTGTACCTACTTCCTGTAAACCTCAGACTGTTGACTTAAAAAGTAACTTGAGGAGTCTGGTTCAGCACCACAGATGAATATAATGGGAAGGAGCGTCCTTGTCAAAGATTGAACTTCCTCAAACGCGCTGAACTGTGCTGATTTCAGATAAACTACAGGAATCACATTGCCTTGAACTTAGCAACGGCTCATCCGCACTACGATGAGGAGGGCAACACCTACAATATGGGCTCTGCTATTATTGGTTTAGGCCGGCCAAAATACATCATCTTCAAAGTCCCGGCTGATACCTCAGGTATGGTATCTGCCAAACCTTCAAAGATTGAATGAATGAAAAAAGAAGAAGAAAAAAAAAAGATTGAATGAATGAAAAATGAATGTTTTTTTTTTATTATTACATTTTTATTCTCCTCAAGACTCCTCGAGATAACATGTTTGGAGGTTACTAAAATGCATTCGATATCAGACATCATTTCCAGGATACACACAGCAATAAAATGACTGATTTGTCATTGTGTGCTCCACAAGTCACGTCTGCATCAACTACAACTAAAGATTTATTATGCCGCAATCAGACCTCTTCAGGAAGAGACTTGATATCAGCTGTTACACTACCATATACAAAGTCTAATTGACTGTGGCGGTCTCTATTTTCATTGATTTAATTCAAGTTTTAAGGCAGGTAAACAGAGTGGCAGGCAATTACAGTGAAGCTTCCAATACTGCATTGTCTGTTTCAGATAAAAATCCTAAAAAGCCGGCAGTGAGGAAAATGCAGCAGATCTGTTCGATCCCTTTTCGCTCCTCTCTGTTCCCAAGCTACTTCCACAGCTTTGGCATGACTGAAAACTACATCGTGTTTGTGGAGCAGCCCTTCAAACTGGACATCGTTAAACTTGCCACTGCCTACTTCAGGGGGGTCACCTGGGGAAGCTGCCTCAAATTTGACGAGGATGATATCGTAAGTCCTCGCGATTTTACCCACCAATAAACATTGAGGATAAACTATATGAATAGGCATTATTTGTTCAAAACCAGGTTCAAATTAAAAGGCTTTCTTCCCTCTATAGAGTGTGAAGTACACAAAGAAGACATGCCTTTAAAGTCCAGCAGTGTTTTACCAACAGGCTGTAGGAGAAACAAAATACACTCAGAGAACAGCACTGACATGAATTACTGATTACTTGTTGGGTTCCCCAGAGCTCTATTCTTGGCCCTTTATATTTTTGATCTAAGGTGTGTAACACACATACCATCACTTTGTTAAGGCATGTTGCCTATTTCTAACCAAGCAGAAACCTGAAATAACAAAAACTGCAGTCCTGTGGCCATTTGAGACTGGCTCAATAGGGAGCCAACCCCCTTAGGCCTGATTTAGACTTCTACGCCAGGTCTTTGATGGGCCTACTTGCATAACCGGAAGTCTTCTCTGAACCCTACGCGATAACCTATGATGTAACCTGACGTGCACCTCTCAAGAAATGCAGCCTGCAAGGACGGTGATTACCACGCAGGGTTCAGAGGGATTTCTGGTTACGTACGTAATTAAGTCACCATACATACTGAGTTTGTGGCCTTCTAGTTTGCTGGATTACCTGATTGTGTAACACTAGACTCTGAATTCATTATAATAAACTGCTGTTCATTGCTACTTTGAAGTCTCCCAACAAAACTAAAACAATGGATTAGTACATTTCTGGTAATAATACGCATTTGAAGTTGTCCATACTACCGTTACCTTTTTTCTTTTCCAGACTTTGTTTCATATCATCAACATAAAGACAGGAAAGGCAGTCTCTACCTGTTTTTATGCTGATCCCCTGGTGATTTTCCACCACATAAATGCTTACGAGGATGATGGCCATGTGGTGTTTGACCTGATCAGCTACAAGGACAGCAACCTATACAACATGTTCTACCTTGAGAACTTGAAAAAAGACACCAGCAACTTCATCCAGACCCACAAGAGTTTCTCCCCACCGTGCTGCCAGAGATTTGTTATTCCGCTCAATGTTCAGAAGGTATAGTTAGAATATGTAATAAAGATTCACTTGCACTTACATTCCACTTCATCAACAAATAATAAATGGTCAATTCTTCAGGACTCTCCCAGAGGATGTAACCTGGTGACTCTGACTGACACAACAGCAAAGGCAGTTCTGCAGGAGGACGGATCGATCTACTGTCAGCCCGACACTCTGTTTGAAGGTCAGTCATCCATGAAGTCTGTTTGATTTACAGTAAGCACCGTCTGATCCACCTAACAAGGCTGTTTCCTCCTTAAGGTATGGAGCTGCCTGGGATCAACTACAAATTCAACGCTAAAAAGTACAGATACTTCTATGGCTCCAGGCTAGAGTGGTCTCCTCACCCCAACAAGGTGAAGCAACATTATCAATATCCAAGAATTAACTGTGTTGGAATATGAGGCACTTGTCCTGACAGCGAAAGAATTACCATCAAATTCAGCAAAACCAATCATTTTTCTCAGAGCATGAATCCCAAATACCTCGGGAATTCTCAGATCTAGTGTTACCAGCGAGCTCCATCCTTTGGCTTTGAGTAAGTTGGACTGGATGGACTGCATTGTAGTTTGGACTCTCAGTGCAGAGACAGAAAGTGGTCAACATAATGGGTCAGTTATTGCAATGCAATGTCAGATTGGGGCCACTAGTTGGCACCAGTTGAACCAAAAAAAATCTCCCTATGTGACCCCTGAAATAGAAATATGCCACAAAATGCCAAAATATAGTCCACCCGCTTAAGAAGTTTTAATCCTCTGAGGAAGCTTAAGGAAGAGCTCCTAAGCTTTGAGGAGATTTTTGGCTTTGGATGCATGTTCAAAGAAAAGTCATTTATTTTTTCCAAAATTTAGGCTTATACTCCTCATCTTCAGTGAAGACTGAAGATGAGACCCCTCACAGGGTTCTAAAGGTCATTGTTTACATAGGCGACATCTTGTGATAAAAATCTTCAAACTTTTTAGCAAAGCAGTGATTAAGTCAACGTCACTGCTTTGGGGCAAGCAATGATACATACATGTCCCCCTGATAATGGCAACATGTTGTTAACATTTGATCCCAACAGTGATTTATTTTCCCCCAACATACATCTTCTACTGTTTATTGGGCTCCAGGGCATGGGGGCAGCAGTCTAAGCAGAGATGTACAGATCCTCCTCTACCAGCTCTTCTGGGGGGCTTTCCATGCCAGCTGAGAGACATAATCTCTCCAGCACCACCTCAACTTTTCGTTTTAATGTGGAGGGGTTAGCATTTCTATTCTGAGCCCCTCCTGGGTGACCCTATATCTGAGACTGAGCTCAGTCACCCTTTGGAGGAAGCTTGTTTCTTCACTTTAAAACGACTATTTAAGCTGCTACAGTGTCACCAAACAGCATCTGAAAATTTAGGATCATGGCAATAATGAAACAACTAGCCTAAGACCTGAACCCCGAAGTCCCGTGTTTGAAACTCATGGTTTGGATTTAACTTGAGCTCAACCTGATTACAGTGCGAAGCCGGAGGCAATGAATTAACCGGCTCCTTGTTGCAGCCTTAAGTGACCCATATAAAAGTAGGACAAGGCAAGCAAAACATTTTAATAAGCATTCAGATCAATTAAAGCAAGACCTCGCTGATTTAAATGTACCCAATTTAATGCAATTTTCATGGTCTAGGCCTCCATTCTAACATCACAGACTGGGGGGGGCTTTGCAAAAGCTTTCTAAGAAAAAAGAATCGAGTAACACGACTTCTGTTAAAACTTCAAATGCTAGAAACAGCTGCTACAGCTTCATTCTAGGCCGTATGCTGCCACTGAAGGAACCTCTTCCAAAGAGACACAGTTTAGTGTGAACAATCTTAATCTTAGACTAATCAAACTAAATCATTAAGTCAGCACTTCACGTACAAACACAGATACTAATAATGACTTCAGTTATTGTTGGCAATGCACGATGCTGAACATGCCATCCTGTGAGGACCATGCATGTCTGAACCAAAATTAGGACTATCTGTCAAAAGGTTGTGGAGATGTTTTAATCTTCTCTGACTTTAACGCAATCATCCGACAGATCGCCAAGTTCGACATCGTCAACAGGAAACACTTCCAGTGGGAGCAGGAAAACTGCTACCCTTCAGAGCCGGTGTTTGTTGCATCTCCCGGAGCTGTGGAGGAAGATGACGGTAAGAGCTTCACTTCCTCGCAGACTCGCACATTTAGAAACCACAACAATAAAGCAGCACTTCTTCTCTCGTCCTGATGGTTTGTGTTCGTCTTCTTCCAGGAGTTATCCTGTCATCCGTTATTTGTTCGGATCCCAACGTTTCCCCGTTCCTGCTCGTCCTCAATGCCAAAACCTTTGAGGAGCTCGCCCGCGCCTCCATCCCCACCACCGTCCACATAGACCTCCACGGACTTTTCATCCCCGCCGCTGACTCATCATAATATTTCATCTTTTAAGTAAACAATGAAATCAAAGTTGTTTTGAAACTTTTTAAGCTGCGTTCCATTTAAAACAGTGGACACAAAAAGTATAAAAGTACTCGCCTTACCTTTGGTGTTCTTGAAGCACTTTAAGATTGATTTTGGGGAATATTTATATTTATAAAAATGCAAATGAAGAAAGTGACAACATTTTTTGTTTACAGTGAGAGCAGCAGTGTTAAAATCTCATTATAGCTGCGCAGTTTCCACCTCAGCCAGGTGGAGAAACTTTTATGCTATATCAACATTTTTCTTCATTTCCAGAAATGTTATTTTTTAAAGTAAAAACTTAAATAAATTAAAAATAAATAGAGTACCAGTCAAAAGTTTGAACACAGGTGAGTGTGTCCAAACCTTCGACTGGCACTGTAAATAAATTAAATATGAGCAAGCTCCTCAATTATAGACTGAAATGAGTCTTCTCATGCAAACAACAAACTTACTGTTTCCACATCTGTCCTCACTCTGACTGCGTTTGCTGCCCTAATTCAAAGCCTAATGACCTGCAGGCTATCAAGAGAAATGTTGTTATGATGTCCTGAATGAACCAACATGAGATACTCATCAGACCAGAAATATCGCCTTGTGGTTTGGTGCCCCCACCAACAGTCACGTTTACATCCATGTTTCCTTTTTGCATATTAATGCTTGCTACTCCTCCTCAAATCAAGAGTCTGTGGATGGAGGGTTTTGTCTGCTGCACAGATTTTTATTTTGTGATACAGAGTTATAAATAAATTGATCTAACTGGACTTTAAGCTGTGCTCCTGCCGTCACTCGTGTATTACAGTGTTTGCCAATAAAGTTGATGCTCATTGAACAGAATGTTATAGGCATGTCAGTAGCCAATGCTTTAAGTATTGATACCTCCTACAAAATTTCAATCTGTCAGTACCCAAAATCTTGATACACTTTCAAGCAGGGCATCGTAGATAAACCAGTTCAGTATCTGACCAAATGGGAAATATGGTCACTTACCTCCTACTCTTTTCCTCCTGAGCTGAATGATGACGAGAAAGGGACAAGGTGGTGGAAATAATCCTCAGAGATCGCAGATCGATGAAGTGAATCTCCTGCTCCATCACATCCCAAAGGTGCTCTATTGGACTGAGATCTGGTGACTGTGGAGGTCATTACAGTAAACTCATTGTCATGTTCAAAAAACTGAGATCTTCTACTTCCAATCTTCTGTTGTCCAATTTTATTCAGCCTGTGCCAACTGCAGCCTGTTTCCTGTTCTTAGCTGACACGAACAGCATCCGGTGTGGTCTTCTGCTGCTGTAGATCATCTGCTTCAAGGGTCAATATTCTGCAAATATTGTTATTCAAGCCTCTGACCGCATGCAATGCTAGTCAGTATTGCTCTGCAGTTAAAACTATCACATTTAAACACCAAACAATATAAGAATAACTTCATTACCCGACTTGAAATGGCTCATCTAACCCTATAAATATGAGAAATTACACATGTACCAAACTTTTTTTTTTTTTAATTCATTTTAAAATTATTTTCTTTTGGCATCAGCAGACTTCCATACAGAAAGACTTAAATTTTCTGTTTGTGGGACCTGTGAATTGAAAACTCACACACTTCACATTTTCATCAGAATCATGGGAATTTATTACATCAGCAGTTGCAGCAAAAACAGGTTAAAATCCGTCATTCACCCCATCATCCCGCGCCACCCCAGCCTCCCAACATGGCCGCTGAGCCGCACAGCAAAGAGAAAGTCAACTCTTCAAAGTCTGTAAAGTCGACGCCGTCCTCACCGCTGCTGAAACAGAGAAACTGCTTCCTTTTCGAGGCCTGGTTTTGCTCAGCACAATCCCGTAATGCACCTGTTCAGGTGGCACCTCAGCCTCATTAAGCTCGTTAGCCTCAGTCTGGGTAAGAAGGGGGCGGAGCCTGGGACACGAAGCAGCAGCCACAAATCAGAGCAGAGAACAAGAAGAAAAAAAAACGATGCTGAAGAACAGGCACGTTGGAATACTGAGTGTGTGCGTGTGTGTGATTTATGTCTAAACTATCACTGTTTACAACAGTGGAAAAAACTGTTCGTTTCTCACAGAAAAACACTGTCACGTCATCTGTTTTTTTATTTTTATTTTTTTTTTGTCCCTCCGTCGGTCGCCGCCGCTGCCTCGTCGTCTGATGGAGGAAGAGCAAGTGTGTGTTTTTGTGTGTTTCAGGTCCCTCAGATGATCTCAAAGGTCTTCTTCAGCTCCATGATCAACTGCCAATCAGATTTCTGCATCTCGTCTCTGAACCAGTTCTTCAAGGCGTCTATGGACGCCCGTGTGATCTGAAGCAGAAACAAAGAGGTCGTTAATGTGAAAGAACAAAAGCTGGTATATAACAAACAGCTTTGTATTCTCTGCTCTAAAATCAGCTTCAGATCTTTGAACGACAGGAACAGCAGCAGTCTCTGTGCTTGTGATTTTAAATAAATCCTAAGCATCTCCCCTTCCTTCCTTCTGTTCCTCCTCGGAAGGCGTGTCCTCACCTTGCTGACAATCATGTCCGTGGCTTCAAAATGGCGGCCGAACATCTTTGGCGCCTCTCCGGGAATCGGCTCGATCTTGACACAGATCTCCTGGCCCTTCTTGGCAGTGTCGACAGACTTGTGATTCACCTCGATGCTGGTGACCACACCGATCTCCACGAACTGACGTGTTAATGCGTAAAGAGTTAATTCACAGTTTACAGAGTCACGTGCACACAAACACACAGAGTTGTAAGGGAGACTCACCCCTTTGCTCGGGATGCAGAGCGGAGTTCCCTGTTTCAGGACTCCAGCCTCCACTGTGACCCCCATCACTATAGGATCTCTGGAGTTAAAGATGAACTGAGGAAGAACGCGCAGCTTCACCGGGAACACGGCAATGTGCCTGATGATACAAACACACGTTTAAATACCCCATGCAACAAGCCTTACATAAGGTCAAACACTGACAGTGGTTATTGAAGCCTGGTTCTGCATGTAAAGGGACTTTACATGCACCAAATAGAAGCAAGCATCTACAATTAAAATTAATAACAGATAAAAAAAAAAAACAGTCCCTTATACTGAACCTTGGGGTCCAACAGCATTTGCATGAATACAAACATGATTTTTTTCAGCTGTATTGGTTCTGATTCTGGACTTTTGGAGCCTCCATCAACTATTTTTAAGTCAGGGAACAAATCGGTGTCATCTGCATAGAAACAGACTTTTACCACTATTCACCAAGTTGGGAGTATCTACTATTAAAATTACATTTAAAGAATCATAATATAAAAAAATAAAACAAACTGCTCTCAAATGATACTGTGCACAGCTGTAGCAGACTTGTGAAATGCTTGCTTTACTTCGCAGTGTTTGCACTCGTCTTCATCTTTTTTTCAATTCCTTCTTTTGTTTTTTTATTAATTTTTTTAATTTCTTTTAAGGAGTTGCAGACTGTTCTGGTCAGGTATCTAGTAGTTGGTTGTTAGTGGTGCATTGTTGTTCTGTTAATGTTAATGGTGCATAATATCTGCAACCGGGCAGCAGTAAATACTGGAAATTAGGGCTGCAACAATTCATCGACGACGTCGACTACAAAAATTTGTCGGCGTAAAATTTCAGCGTCGAAGCGTTGTGGGGGTTTTTTCCCCGTATTTTTAAACCCATTCATCTATTTTGCTCCGCTTATCATGTGATTTTATAGCTGCAATACACTACAGGAAGATATGGGGGCAGTATTGCCTCCGTTGTCTGCCAATAACAACAACACCAACGAAGAAGAACGTAACCTGAACAAAATAACGATGGTGGAGCAGAGAGGAGGGTGGAGAAAATGAAAACAAATGCAGACAGA
>JAVDPK010002139.1:155639-170047 GCA_034780415.1 Cichlasoma orientale
TTTTAATTGTGAGAAGAGACAACAAGGTGATGTAACAGGTGGGCAGGCTTGAACAGGTGAGGTCAGATTGAAATAATGACTGACTAATCAATAAAAAAATGACAGATTATTCAACAACCAAAATAATCATTGGTTGCAGCCCTAACATAAATACTGATATAAACTCATCAGTTTTGTTAAAATAATTGCATGATTATTTGTAAACTTGGACCATTCATTGACAACAACTGTTCCTCCTCTTCAACTTCATCAACAGCCTTAGGTCCATTGTCATCTGATGTCATCATACCCCTCTGACATCACAGAAAACGCTGCTCTGTACCACATACTACTGTGACAATAAATCAAGCATATATATCACTGTGTCTGCCTTCAGGCACTAAAACACTGACATCGCTGCCACCCTCAGGTCAGACTGAGCATTACAACACCATTCACTAACAGACTGTTAAACCATCTTAATCTGTGCACTGTGGAAATAAAAATATCAGAAAAACAAAGCAGAAGATGCTTTGATACCACACGCTGTTCAAGAAAAACATCTCAGCAAAATCCAGAGTGCATCAATGAATTAAAAGATCTTTATTAATCCAGCAGTCCAAGGTACAAAGGTTAGAAAATAGATGATCAAGATGTTCTCGTTTGTTTTTCAGTCGATAAAAGGTGACAAATCCTAGAAATTTAAACACTAAACACAAAAGTGAGCTTTTCTTACCTGAACTCGTCTTGTTTGGCCTTCTTGTAGTCTTCTCTGTACTTGGTGAAAGCGTCAAAGAGGTGGTAGATGATCTCAGCTGAGAAGATGCGAACTCCCAAACTATCAGCCATCTCCTGGCTCTCCCGCTCCACCTTCACATCGAACGCCAGGATCACAGCGTACCTGTCGACACCAGCCACAAAAACATTATTACGTCTGCAGATTCTGGGAATATCGTCCGTGGTGCTGATTTCAGCAGATACATGGATGCTCAAAGCGTCTGCACCAACTTATATATTAAAAATGTCAAAAACAAATCTACATCTAACTAGAAATTAACTATTTATTCAAGTCTACATCAGGAAAATGTGTTTACTTTCCTAAAACAAGCAGGGATGTGAAGTGTGTTGTTTTTGTCTTTTTTGTTTGTGTGTGTGTGTGTGTCTAAGTGTACTGTGTGTGGAAGGCGACGTACTGCGGGTCGTGCTCTAACATGGTCGATGCCTTCATCACGTCCCTCTTATGAACTGGGCCAATGTTGATGCCAGCGTACTACAAGGACAGATCAAAGGTCAGCGGGTCACCTCCTCTGTGGCTTTTAGTTTCAACTTCCTTTGAGCTGTGCAACCACCTCAGGTGTGCTCTCAGGTACTTACGGGGACTTTGGACGTCCGCAGGAACTCGAGCAGAGCCTCCAGCGATCCGAGCGTGGACGCCTGGACGTAAACTCCTTTCTCCTCCAGTTTGATGGAGTTCAGGGTTTGTTTCAGCTCTCGCACCAGTTCGTCCTGAAAACCAGCACATATCAGTAAACTGGGAGTCTCACAGGACCACTTCAGCCCGCTGCTTTGGCGCTAAAATTAGTCTAAAGCGAAATTACCCTCAGGACGGGGACCTCGTCGTCCTTGTGAGCCACCAGCAGGGGGAGCCCCGCCAACGTCTTCTCCAAGTCTTTCCCCAGAATCTTCACGCCCTGAGCCGTCGACACCTCCTTGTGCTTCTCGTACTGGTTCTGCACACAACAACCATTCAACACATCAACCAGAGTCAACACATTTATCAGACGAAGACACTCCAAATATCTGAGACCATCAGTGGAGGTGGATGAGGAGCAGCACCTCCCAATTTCTCTTCACAAAGAGGACTTTTCTCCATCATTCACTGTTTAGTCTGAGCCCACCATTAAAGCTTGTTTCCTCCAAACACACATCTGAGAAGGTCTGCAGGCCTGCCTTATATTTTTTTTAAATAAATATTCAAAAGTGATTTTATAACTCAGTGCAATTTATTTATTGTAATTTAAAGCAGAGTCATATTTGTGACAGGTAAATAAAGGCTGCAGGTTTATTTAGATTGAGTTGCTGTTTTCTGGCTCAGAAAGAGGACAGCAGTGTGTAAGATGGTCTTCATACAGCAAAGACTCTGTGTGATCTTATGTATACAAATCAAGCATAACGTTATGACCACTGACAGGTGAAGTGAATATCACTGATTAGCTCTTCATCGGGACACCTGTTAGTGGGTGGAATATATCAGGGAGAGACATTCTGTCCTCAAAGTTGATGTTAGAAGCAGGAAAAATGGGCAGCGTGAGGATTTGAGGAGGACCAAATTGTGATGCTCGATGGGTCAGAGCATCTCCAAAACTGCAGCTGTTCTGGGGTGCTCCTGGTCTTCAGTGGTCAGTAACTATCAAAAGTGGTCCGAGGAAGTAACAACAATGAACCAGTGACAGGGTCACTGATGCACACGGGGCATGTAGGGGGTGAAAATGTTACCTCTGCATGTTGTCAGATGAATGTTTAAAACACGTTCTAATTAAACACATCATTAGACTTGTTTACCTTTACTCTGAGTTCCTTCAGCGGTGGCGGCAGCAACAACCCTCTGATCTGCGTGACAATTGGCCCCTCCACCCCGGGTACGATGATGGTCTCTCCCTCCCGCAGACGACCGTTAATCAGGATGACGTCTATCGTGGTTCCCATACCGGGCAGCGCTTTCACCTGGACACACGGATCACATGGAGTTAGCATCTGGACCGTGGACGAGCGGAAAGAGTAGAGACGACAGACAAAAGCCGACTCACCTCCATGACCTGAGCTCGCAGCTCGTCGCAGTGTGCTAACCGGCGGGCCAACATGCTTTGGGTGAGCTCGACCAAGAGGGCGATGAGGTTTCCCATCCCATCACCGCTGTGGGCTGAAGTAGGAACCAACGAAACAAACGTGCGAGGGTCCTTATTCTCGTAGAACAAGGCGGCATTCAGACCCTGAGGACAAAACACACAGGAAGCGATGTTCAGAGCTGTGAAGGTCGATATGTGTTTGTGTTCCTCGAGGATCGACGCTGGGTCCCCTAGACTTTCAAAACTGTGACATTTTACCCAATCTTACAAAATCACTGCCGATGATATGACTTAATGCTGTTACTTTCAGACCGTGAAAAGGGTTGCTATATATATATATATATATATATATATATATATATATATATAAAATTTACAGTTTTCAATGTAACAGTTTAAGTGTGCTATTGATGATCATCATCATCTGGAAATGAATGAACGGAAAAGACAGAATGAAAATAATAAGTGTTTTCCTTTGCTGCGCTGTGATTGGCTGATGAGTGATGATGTAATGATTGGCACCTGTTGAGCGAACTCCACGATGATAGCCTTGGCCCGCTCATCAAACTCGTCCTTTGTGTTCTTCTTCTGCTTCTTCAGTGTCGCCACGACGTCCGTGTCTGGACTCTTCTTCCAGTCGTACAGACGGTCGATCTGACAACAACAAACAGATTAATTAAATTAAATTAAAAGATTAGCAGGAGAAGAAGAAGGAGGAGGTGAAGCTGATGGCGAGCAGCTGGCAGACCTTGTTGAGGGCGACGATGAACGGACACTTCTTCTCCTTCAGCAGGTTGATGGACTCGAGCGTCTGAGGCTCCAAGCCGTGCATGATGTCCACCACCAGGATGGCGATGTCGCACAGAGAGCTGCCTCTGTTCCTCAGGTTACTGCAGAGAGAGGCAGACAGGTGAGTGCCCGACAGAGACAGGTGAGTGAGACAGGTGAGTCAAGAGAGACGGGCGTTACCTGAAGGACTCGTGTCCGGGTGTGTCGATGATCAGCATGCCGGGGATTTTGATATCTTCTCTGAGGAACTGCAGAAACATCAGCTGGATTAATAAACAACGACTTTAAACACGGACTTTATCGGTCAGAGTGAGACGCCGTACGTTTTTAACCATCTTTGTCTGCTCCTCGATCGTCTCCTTCGGGACGTTAGTGGCTCCGATCTGCTGAGTGATTCCTCCGGCCTCACCATCCTGAACGTTAGTGTGTCGCAGCTGCACGCAAACAGCAAACAACAATAAGTAAACGCTGTATCGTCAGTAACGGTTGGTAAACATTCGGTAAACAAACGTCACCTTGTCGAGGATCTTGGTCTTGCCGGTGTCGACGTGTCCGAGCACGCACACCACAGGCGCTCTCAGCGTGTCCACGTCGATGTTCTTCAGGTTCTCCGCTCTGCGTTTCTGAGGAGACAAACGGAGGCCGTCGGTCAGAGACGGTCAGACAGAGAGGACCTCTCACTCCTGCCGTTCCAGCGCCTCTCACCTCTATCCTCCTCTTGGCGCGGTCGTACAGTCGCTCCTCTTTCGTCCTGCCATCGTCGTCGTCGCTCTCACTGCTTTCATCCTCGCTCACCGCTTTCCTCTTTCCCTGGCTCGCCACCGCTGGCTTCGCCACCTCGGGCTCTTCCTCGCTGTCTTCCTCCTCATCCTCATCTTCCTCCTCGTCCTCATCATCATCTTCCTCCTCTTCCTCCTCCTCCTCCTCCTCGCTGGCAGCAGGCTGAGGAGGAGCAGCGGTCTCCTCCTTCACCTCGATGTGGACTTTCTTCAGCTCTGACACAGGAAAAGGAAACGGATGAAGTTTGAATTTCTGCTGCAGCACTTTGAAATGTTTCTGATGTCTGCAGAGTTCTGCCAGGTTCGTCCACAGCATCTCAATCCACTCAAAACAAACCTGAGAGGGACACTGCCACAGACAGAGTCAGCACAACCAGTCAGTACAAACAACAAAAACATGAGCCTTGCATATGTGTTTTTGATACTGAAAGACCTCAAGTCTAACACACCAAAGAAAGTACTCGCCTAGTCTACTTGGTAGTCTAGTCAGTACCAAATGAGGAACTCAGCAAAAAGCACAAAGTACTCGACTAGTCTAGTTGGTACCGAGCACAAATCAGGGCCGTGCTGGGCTGAGAATTTCAGCTGTAAGCTATCAGAGTGGATCGCTATCGCCACAGTTTGCAGGCAGGGATGACCGTTAGCACTAGCAACTTTTTTTGCCCACTAAAAGCAATTAGTGACTTTTTCAGATAGCCCCGAAAGCTGGAATCCTCCACCAAAGCACTGATCTGTATAAATGCAGCACTCCCTTCATACGCACGGACTTCACTTCAGCACCAAGGGCACATCCCCCCCACCCCCCGGACTTCACAACTTTTCCAGAGCCCTGCGCCACACGCTCTGCAGGAGGTCATGGAGATAACGTAGCTGCTCCTGTTGTCCTTCACTCGTTAGCTAACAGAACTGAAATGGGGGCGCTTAGCAAACATCATCCATCAGCCCTCGTCTCCGTCAGGTCAACTAACAGAGACATTTCTGTACAAACATTCTGCATTCAGCTTTGTTTTGTTTCTGTCAAACGCTCCCACACCTGTGACAGTCTGTCTGCATTTACTTTCATTTTCTCCACCCTCCTCTCTGCTCCACCAGCGTTATGTTATTCTGTTACTTTCTTCTTCGTTGGTAATGTTGTTATTGGCAGACAATGGAGGCAATACTGCCCCCATATCTTCCTGTAGTGTGTTGAATTTACAAAATCTTGTACATGGTTTTAGAATATGACACGTTGACTAATTTTGGTAGTCGATGTCATCGATGATGCTGACGAATCGCTGCAGCCCCCTGCGCCACACTGGTCTAGTCGGTACCGATGAATGCACATGCCCAATGTAGGTGGTACCAAAAGAAAACTTGCCTAATCTAGGTGCGCTTCTAGTCCAAAAAAACAAAGCACACGTCTAACACATGCCTAACCCAAACCATAAAACCGCTTGCACATGCCGTGTTTGGTACCTAACACACACCGAGCTAATGCTAAAACTGCGCATAGCTAATATTTAAAAACACATATAGCACATGCCTATTGGCACTAAAACAAGCACACATCTAAGACATGCCGTTTGGGTACTAAAACAAGCACGTGCCTGGACAGCACAGTCAGTACCTGCTTCTCGTCGTGTCCTGCTGAGCCTCAATTTCCTTTCTTTTTATTCATGAAATAAAAGCAAAGATTTAGTCCTCAGAGCCGCAGTCACACACTCACACACTCGTCAGACACTGGAGACGGTTTTTAGGCTTCAGTATCTTTGCAAAGACACTGTGACATAAAGGAGCTGGTATCAAACCACCGATTTGACTTTTTTCTGCAGTGGCTGATTTCCTTCCTTATAAAGAAAAAAAGGAAACTCTAAACACGCCAAGTGACCGAGGTCCTCACCTTTCTCCTCATCGCTGGCGATGGCCTCCCAGTTATCAACAGCAGCAGCATCTGGCTTCACCTCTGCGCACAGAGAGTACGGATGTTAACCTTCTGATCAACACACTTCCACCTCGTACCTCTTTACTCACACCTGCCGCTCTCACCTGGTTCTGCAGCCGGCGCCTCGGGCTCAGCTTCCATTGCAATGGGCTCGGGGGTCTCTGAGGTCGGCGAGGTCACTTCTGATGTTTCTGGGAAGGGGAATAAAAAGTTATTTTAATTTAAATGACCAGCGGGAGGTATGTAGTACCTGCCAGCTGAGCCGAGCACTGGGGCCGTACCATCAGGAGTCTGAGCGCTGTGCTTCTTCTTCCTCTTGTCTCCATAAACGGGCTTCTTCTTCTGCACCTCTTTGTCTTTGGATGGCACATCAACACCTGCACACACATTCAGATTAACTGTGTACAGTAAATCTGAGCGACTGCAGTGGAACAATTGCACTGGTATAATAATTGCACTGGATTGAGTTCACTGGATTAAATCCACTGGAATAGCTGTAATTAAACGGTTGCAGCAGATTAAGGGCGCTGCCTTAGCAACAGTTCTGGAATAACTGCGTATCTAAACCCTTCCCGGCGCCCCCTCCAGTCTGCCGTGCTCACTGCACCCACCCTGAGCCTGCAGCATCAAGAGCGTGGCCTCGGCCCGAGCGCGAGCTTCCTTCTGGGCCTTGGTCAGCAGCTTCCCCTCCTTCTTCAGGCGCTCCTTCCTCTCCTTCTCCTTCTGCTTCTTCTTCTCCTTGCGCTCCTGCTCCAGACGCTCCTAAAGGGCAGCAAAACCGACGCCAGAGTGCTCAGCGAGGAGACGACAGGAAGAACAGAAGTGAAGAAGAAGCCGGTGCTTCGTGTGTTACCTTCTCCAGCCTCTCCCTCTCCAGCTCCTCCAGCCTCCTCTGCCGCTCCTCCTCCTCCCGTTTGGCTCGCTCCTCCTCCTACAAAAACATTTCAATCATTCTCAGATATGAAACACACCCCCGTCATTAGCTCCATGGCAACATCTCCCACAATGCCGCACCTCCTTCATCTTGGCGAGAGCCTCCTGCATGGCCTTCACTGTGGCCTTGCTGGGTCCCTTCTTCTTCTTCTCGTCCTCCTTCTCTTTGCTTCCTTTCTTTTTCTTCTCTTTCTTTTTTTTGTCACCCTCCGCCTCCTCTGCAGAAGAAGGAACTCGTCAGATCACATGATCTGTCAGATTTTAGAATTAATAATAACTTGATAATAACTTACCCTCCGCTGCTGGCTCCGCCCCTTCCTCTTCCTCCACTGCTGCAGGTGTCGTGGCCTCTGTCTTCTTCTCTGGCTCTTTCTTAGGCTCCACACTGCCCTCCTTCTCCTTCAGCTTCTTCTGCTTCATCCTCTCCTCCTCCTTCTTCTTCCTGTCCCTCTCCTTCTTCTCCGCCTTCTTCTGCGCCGCCGTTTTGATCTTGAAGCTTCCATCATCCTCCTGCTGCTGCTCCTCCTCGTCCTCGCTCTCGGCTTTCACCGGCTTCCCTTTGTTCTTCTTCTTCTTGTCTCTCCAGGAGGTGAACTCCTCATCATCTTCGGAGTCCTCCTTCTCACCTCCTCCTCCTCCTTTCTTCACACCTTTCTCCTGGTCTTGGTCCTCCTCTTCGTCAGAAACTGAAGGTTTTTTGCCTCCTTTTTTCCCTCCTTTGGTCTTCAGGCGAGATCGTGAGCTGCTGTCGTCGTCAGATTCAGACGCAGGAGCAGGAGGAGGAGCCTGGAGGAGCAAAGAACAGAAGACATGTTTCTAAGAGCCTGAGGACCGATTTCTATGAGAAGGACAAACGGTGTGACGCTCACCTTCTTCTTGTCCTTCTGTTCTCCGTTCCTTTCTCCATCAACATGGCCTTCACCTTCATCGCCCTCCTCATCCTCGGGGCTAGCTCCGCCCTTTTTTCCCTTTCTGGTCTTCTTCTTCTCTGGTTTAGGAGGCTCGACACTCTCCGCTTCTTCTGTGGCGTCTGCTTTCTGCACGGAGAGACATTTTTTATTTGAACATAACAGAAGGAATCATGGATGCCTCTGAGGGAAGCGGGGCCGTGTTTACCTTCCCCTTTCCACCGGTGGTCTCGAGCGATAACTCCTCGAGCTCCTTCAGGATGTCGTCTTCGCTGCAGGACGAGAACAAACAGTTACAAGAAGGACAAAAAGAAAAAACTGGAATAAGATGAGAACCAACAGGAAGAGCATCTCACTCGAAGTCGTCCTTCTTGGCTCCTTTCTTCTTCTTCTTCCCCTTTGGCTCTTTGGAGGCTCCGGCTCCTTCGATCTCCGCCGCCAGAGCATCGATGTCGATCCCGTCATCTTTGGCACTGCGCACGGAGCAAAAACATTCGATCAGAGCGTGAGAGCGACACCCAGCTAAAACCCGGTCAGACGCCGAAAACGCCGGCTGTGAGAGGAGGTTTCTCTTTGTGCCAGAAGAATGTGAGCCTACGAAGAGCTGCTGACTCCTCACTTCCTTTCATTTCCCATCAGCCCCCTGAGGCACAGCGAGCACAGAATAACAGCCTCACTGTTCCCTCACATCACTTCAAATCAAATATCATCTGGTTTCAGACTCGTGGAAGAGGATCTGCTGGTGTTTTAGCTCAGACTTTGAGCTCTAAGTTCACCTGTAAGCCGGAGACTCGAGTTATTCACTGACTGTTTAACGAGAGACAAACCGCACAAAAAGATGCAGAAACGACACAAAAATGAGCGTCCTCCCTCAAATGAAGAGAAATGGAAAAATGACAAAAAATAATTAATAGATAAAAGCATAAAAACAGACACAAAAAATAAAGAGAAGAATAACAAACACACAAACAGTGAGAATAGATTCATAATAACATCAAAATAAAAACTCATAAAACCCAAAAACGATCACAAAAACACTCAAACTGACTGACACGCAAAATAATAAACACACAGTAAAAACTAACATAAGAAGCTTTACTGATAGTTTCTGCTAGAAGAGAATTTGTTTCCAATCAGCTTTAACTCAGGATATACTGATCTGTGATCAGCTCAACATCTGGCAGGCTTTCATATTCGCTTTGTGCACTGTGAGGTCCATGTTTGTATTATTATTATTAATAATATTATTATTATTATTATTATTTAAGTAATGTGGTCATTTGAGCTCTCTGATTGGCGCTCCCTCCCTGGGTTTCCCTCCCTTTGAGCTCATTTATCTGATCAGAGCAGAGCACGCGTGAAACGGTGTCCGTGGAGGGTTCGGATCACTTTAAAGCTTCTGTGTATCCATTAAAAATGAAAAATAAGGCGCGTGCGTTCATCAGTGTATCAGTGTTCAGTCCCAGCTCCACTCCTGAGAGCAAAACCGTTCCTAAAGTCACCTGTTCAGGTAGAAAACCTCAGGATTGTAATTTTCCCAGTAGGTGAACTTTTTCAGACTCAGGTGTGTGTACCTGCCTGCTGCGTGTTTATTTACCCTAATCCTCTTTTTATAGCTTACTCATAAATAAAGGAGCGGCAGCAGCACATCTGCGCTGTACCTATGGGGTAACAGTTCGGTTCAGGTGAGTCAGTCAGGCCTGCGTCACTGAACAGCTCTTTGCTCACTGGTGATTTGTCGCCGATAAAGCAGCTGCAGGCCGTCTCAGGTGTGTTTAAAGCAGCTGCAGGCCGTTTCTGAGAGCAGCCGGCTCTGAGGTGGCTAACGTGGACACATGTGGCTCCCGTAAGCCCCGCAGCCGGGAGCGGGAGGCCCGCCCCGCCTGAGCACGGGCTGAGCCCGTGTCAGCCCGCCTGCCCGTTGTGTAATTCTTCTTAAGCCATTTTCAGGCTGTTTAAAGCTTCAGTCTCTCACTCACACACAGACTCGTGGTTAGCATCCGTTAGCACAGCTAGCCGCTAAGCTAACAGTGTAAGCAGCGGGAAAGCGGGCCGGTTTGGGGGTTTTAACGGGGCGGGAGAGCCCCCCGCGGCTCGGTGTCAGTGCGGACCGGTGATGTTTGTCGGCAGCGGGTGCTCTCCTTACCTGTCCTCTCCGGATTTCTTCTGTTTCTTCCCCATGTTGAAGCTGCGGTTCTCCGCTTTACTTCGCTCTGTGTTGGCCGACGCACACGACGGCTCACAGCGGGGAAAGATCGTGTACTGCGGGACGCTTCGGGAGGAGGGCTCACTCCAGCCCGCTTCTCCTCACACCGCTAATATCCCACATGCGCAGCAGCGGGTTTCGCCATGGGGCTGACTTATTAACTTTAACTAATACAGTTAGAACACTGAAGGAAGTCTAAATGCCTTAAATGGTCGATACGACAATAAAAGCGGCGCACACATGCCGCTCTACTTCATTCCACTGCAAATATTTTGATATGCTGTTTATTTGTCTTTCGTTTTCATTGCTGCAAATCTTATTTTATACCCGCCTCTGTCCTAAATGATCGAATTATATGAACGCTTCTGCAACAATATAAATAAAGTTTATTTTATTATTATTATTATTTAGCGCTGTTTCTGGAGAAAGTGTCAGAGTGACGTTTCTTGTTTTATTCCCCTCCTGCCAGCACGCCTGGCCGAATCGGTACTTTGCGCATGCGTTGTACGATATATAGACGTATAGCCAACTCACATGGAAGTACCATATCAATTACATAAAGTTAAAAATCTCAAAGACACTTGGTATTCTGTATGAAGTTAAAGAATTGCTTACTTATAATGCCTTATTTGTAATATACTGTACACTCATACTTCCATATTTGACTTATTGTGGAGAAGTGTGGGGGTCCACTTTCAAAAATATAGTAAATGACAGTTTTATTACAGAAACGAGCCGTGCGTTTGATCAATAAGGCAGGCTCTTATGAACACACAAATTCATTATTTCTAAAATCTAATCTAATGAAATTTAAAGACATAGTTTATTATAAAATAATTGAAATAATGTTTAATGCTAAACCAAAGACCCTGCCGGACTGTTCAAAAATATTTTGTACTTCAGCAAACTAAATACAATCTAAGAGATGAATGTAAGTTTATTGTACCTGAGGCCAGAACAGGGTTTAAACAGCGGTGCTCGTCTGTTCTTGGAGCTCAATTGTGGAACAATGTTAGCCCAGATGAAAACATGTAATTCATTATTTAAATGAAAAATAAATTGAACTTGAACGACTTCTGTAAAAATGATGAAACTAATAATAGAAAGACATTATTGATTATTTGGTTCTTTCAGTCAGAGATAATGAACTAATACATCCCCCAGACTTTTATTTTGAACGTTTCATATGCATGGAAGCCTTTTTGTGCTTAAATTCATATTTGCTCAGGTACATGTTAATACATGCAGCAGTTTTAGACTGATTTTACCTAAAAACAAATATGAACAAACGTATAAATACATTTAAATATTTATTTAATCAAAGTAATATAAACTATAAATAGTATTGGCACTTTTATAGTAAGAGTTTAGCATATTTTACAGTTTGCATGTAAATCTGCAGGTATTTATAACTAAACTTTGTTTTGTTGGTGATTTAGGATTTGTGTGTGTAAATTAATAAAATTTCAGGTATTTTTTCTTTTCTAGATTTTCCTTAGAAATGTTTAAATTTCTTTAACGCAAAGGTTCACAGTAAATGTATTTAACCTGGACATTTTGGTTTATGTGCTTAAAAAATTGCACGATTCATTTCATGTACATATCCTTAACACACAGTTTTTTCATCTAAATAAAACAAACAGCATCAAAGTTCAGTATTTAAATGTTCACGGCCTTTTTGTGGCTTTTTTACTTTATAAAAAAATGTAGTTTTATTTTTTATAAAGAAAAATATTAAATAAGATAAATGAAGGACAAACACAGAACAAGGTGATTAGAAGAACCCTGAGTTTTTGTATTTTTATTGTATTTTTTTGTATTTTAACAAATACAGAAAAAAATAATAGACCACGTGAATAACCGGTCTTCACATCAGAAAAACAGCTGTAAGTAAATCACAGTAGTTCTTTTCAAGTATCATCAAAGAAAGAGAAAAAGCAGCTGTGTTCACTCAGGTGGTTAAAATACCCCCCCCCCCCCAAGTCTGTAAACTTGCAGCTGTCATGATCATTTCTTTTATTTATTGATCGATCAGTTCATTGTTCAGCTGATCGGCCCGTCAGACGTCCTGGAGCACAGAAAGCAGCGTCTCCTCCATCTGAAGTTTTTAACAGGCTGTAATGCAGTGTTCAGCCCACAGGGGGCAGCGGTTACTCCAGCTCAACACATTCATCTTGTTTCAGCCCATCGCCGTGACCACGGCGTCACACAGGTGATGCAGTCGCATGTACGTCGTCCCGCTCTCGGAGCGCAGCAGCGCACTGAAGGCAGCGGCGGCTCGATGAGGGCAGAACCTCTCCCCGAGCAGCACGCCGCTCAGCTCGCCGCTCAGCTGCACAGGAAGCCAGTCTGCTGGGACGTCCAGCTGGCAGCTCTCGATTCGCCCGCTCTTCACCTCCATTCGCAGGTGGGCAGAGCAGCGAGCGGGCGGCTGCTTATCTGTCAGCTCCAGCTGCGTCTCCACGCTGAATTTAGGCGTCTTTCCGAATATCCAGTCCCAGGTCCGCAGCTCCGCCTCCATCTGTCCCACACCAGGAAACATGGACTCATCGGACGGGTCGATGAGGGTTGATGAGGAACGGACGCCGAACTCTGAGGTCACCATGGAAATAAGATAAAAACAACTGAAGCAAAGACGTTGGACTGCTAACAGTGCAGGAAGCTGTTACCTGTGTTGTACTGCTGCGCCAGAGCATCCAGGAGCTCCTCCCACTGCAGGGAGGGGGCGTGGTCTATAAGGTTGGCGACAGGTGAGGGGACGCTGGGAGTAGCGTTGCTCTGGATGCCGGGGCAAGAGGGGCGGAGCACGGAGGAGAGGGCGGAGCGATCGGCAGAGTGAAGCAGAGTGCAGTGATGGTACGACGACTTCCTGCTCAGTCTGGAGGCGGTGCCTGAAAGTAAACAATAAAATAAACATAAATAACAACAACCTGAAAATAAAGACTGATCACATAAACAACAGACAGCAACACAAACACACCATAAACAATGTAAACAACTGATACATGAATATCATAAATATCAAAATAACACCGAAACTAATGCAGCGTAAACAATAATGCAGCGTAAACAATAATGCAGCGTAAACAATAACGCAGTGGAATAAACAAAAGCAGCGGGACCCTGAACAATGATGCACCATGAAGGTTATCAAACCAACAAATCAACTCAGGGTTTATTAATCTGGCTGTTAAAGAGGCGGAGCTTGCATCATGTGACCAGGTCCACTTCAACTTTAATTCTTCCAGCTGCAGACTCACTGTGTTTAACAATCTGAAAGCAAGTAAAGAAAATGTTATTAAAACTATAATTAAATGTAAACACAGGTTCAATTTAAAGTCGGCGAGTACAGTGTAGGTGTCCTGTTTTAGAATTAGATATTAATGCTTATAAATCAATAAAGTTTTTGTAAAATTGTTTGCAGAAAAATCAAAGAATAAAGCTGCGCTTAAGAATCTCTATTAAATACTGACGATCACCAAGGAAACACAAAATATTTAGACCCCCTATGGCACAAAAAAGACATATTTTTGTTTTATAAACTCTGTCACCACTAGGGGGCGCGCTGATGCCACCAATCAGGCTCTGATTGCAGTGCGGACACAGTGTGCTGTACTTCGAAGGTGGTTTACTTCTTACCCAGGATGTAACGCCGTGGTAACTAACCTGCTGTGGAGCATGTTAGCGTCCAGATTAGAGATCAACGGGTCCAAAGTCACTGCCTACTGACCTGGACGATCCTTCAGACCTGCTGTGTGGACAGCAGGAGGGTCTGAAGTGTTTGTGTTTCCCTGATGAGCATCAGTATCAGTGCAGCTTTATTCCTTCAGTTTTCTCCTGCTGGCTGCAAACAGCTGTACAGATTTATGGTTTTATATGCATTAAATCCAGGACATCAACATGTGCTCGCTGACCTTATATCAAGCCTATTGATATACTATTAAAGCGACTGGAGAACTGGGTCGGACTGTCAGACTCAGTACTTAACTGGTTCAAATCCTACCTAAAGAACAGAAACTTCTTTGTGTCAATAGGCAACTTCTTTTC
>JAVDPK010002139.1:188831-200805 GCA_034780415.1 Cichlasoma orientale
TTTCCTTTTAATTATAGTTTTTATTTATTTCAGTTAACGACAATGTTTTTTCAATTTCAGTTTTCGTTATTTCGTTCATTTTCGTTAACTATAATAACCCTGCACCTGTCCCATCTTTTTTTAGACTGTTTTTGCCATCAAATTCAAAATGAGCTGAACTTGTTTCACTTGTTGTTAGTTAAACTTGTCAGATGTGTAAACTGTTCATACCGTTGATCTGAGAGTTTCTGGAGGCAGACTGACCTGATCGGGAAACAAACAACAGTTAATCAGTCTGGAGGGAAAAAAGCTCTACATCTGTAACCATAACACCTTAACAATTAAAACAAATTCTCATAAATAAATAAAACATCTCTAATAAATATTTAACACTTAATCTATTTATTAAGGTTTAAATCAGGAGTGCATTTGAAATAAATACAGTTAATGGGCAGTTTGAGCTGCAGATCTGTGCTGTGAACACTAGAGGGCGCTGCAGCCTAACAGTTGACATAATGTGTGTTTGATCGCTGCGCAGAGACTCTCAGTAACATCCTGAAGACTCACTCTGATCTTAAACCACGTTCTCACCCTAAAATTAATCATTTATCTCGAAGGACTCGTTCTTGTCAACACAGAGGAACTGAGGCCCCACAAAATGGCTGTTTGAACAGGTGTGTGTCCCCGCAACACACACACACACACACACACACACACACACACACACACGCGCACACAGAGCACTAGGATTATTAATGGGTGCTGATACTGGCTGTGTCCAGGTCGCGGGTTAATAACCGACCTGAATAAATGTACTGATGGGTCATGTGACCACAGGAAGATACAAAACAAGACAATTACAAATGGGAGACAAAATGACTAAACACAAAACAGCCGCACGGAGACGTCAAATCAATGACCACAAAAAAACACTCAGAGCTGCAACACGTCTCTCAAAACTGCCAGAACGACACAAGACGAGCACGAACGATGGAAAACGGTTAAAAAGCGATGTGAAATGGGGCGGGGTTAGCACTGATACGACCACATGAACTGCTAAACAATCACGATGGGACACAAAAACTGACCACAAAAACACAATGACAACAAGGACATTAAACTGCCTGAAAAGGGACACAAAATGGTTAAAATGACTCAAAAATGAATAAAAAGGATAAAAAAATAAATAAAATTACCACAGAGATGTGAACTCACCAAAAATGACACCTTCTGACTACAATGTGACGCAAAATAACTAAAAAGGCCCAGAGGGGCCGCAAGCAAAACACACACACACACACACACACACACACACACACACAGGAACATTAAGAGAGAAAAGCATGTTTGTATTTCTGTCTCGGCTCAAACGTATTCTCCAGTCTCAAAACCTGCTCCCAACATCGACCCTAAAACAGCTCTGAAGCCTTTGATGTTGAATGTGAGCTCACAAAAGAACACAAAAAGGAGGAAAAGCAGGAAAGCAGAAAGTAATGAAAGATAATATAAAACTCACTTGATGTTTCAGATTTATAGACTGAGACACTCGGGTAGAGAGCGTTTCTATTCCTCACTCCAGCTCCTGCACACACACACACACACACACACAGTTATGGACAATTTCCTCCATAAAGAAATAATAAACATTTGTATTTGAGCGGTTTACCGGCACTGGGTGTTGACACATCGGAGTAGCTCGGTGGTTTGGACTGGATTGGAGCCGGTGGTCTGGCTGGACGAACAGACTGAGACACACACAGATGTGCACGTTATACACTGTATATGAAATAAAAGCATCAAAGCAGGTTTCTGCTGTTTGATAGACAAATGCGTAAACCACCACACTATGAAGCCACTGTGGAGGACAACAATCTTTCAGCAGTTCTGGTTTCACGGATGTGCAGACGGCGATCGCTGCGTCACTGCAGCGCTGAAGGAAACGTAAAATTGGACGATTCTCAGCCACGGATGGAAGATTAGCACTAAAATTGGCATTAAAAGATTCTAAATTGATAAAATGATGTAACATAAAAAAAAAATAATAATAGAAACACAATGTTAGAAAGAAAAAATGAAAAACCAGGAAAAGGGATGCAAAATTAAAAAAGGGAACAGTGATGACGGGGAAACTAAACGGAAATGCCGCATGACTACAGAGACACACAGTTACTAAAAAGGATGCAAAACAACCACAGACGGATGAACGATCACCCCAAAGGGCTGAGAAACAACCGAATAAAGGGTCAGAAAATGAACACAAATAATACAAAAAAAAGACAAACCCTCCACACACAGACAAGAAACAAAGAAACAAAAAAAAAGGGATGCAAAATAACTTCAAAGGGACAAAAAGGAAAACAACCTCAGAGATATAAACTAAACGGTCCTAAAAGGAAACAGCTGGAGGAACATCTTGCAGCTGATTGGCTTAATTAGCAACAGGTCAGTAACGCCTCTGAGTATCTTACAAAGGCAGAATATCCCAGAAGCAAACATGGACACAAATATGCAAAAAAACAAACTGCATCTGCAAACTGTGGAACACTGAAAGAAAAAAGTGAATACTTTGAATATCTCATTATCTACAGTACATAATATTATCAAAAGATTCTGAGAATCTGGGGAAATCTGTCTGCACAAGGGACACGGCTGAAAATCAATAATGGATGTCTGATCTTTGGGCCCTCGGGCGGAGGAACATCCAGATGTTTTCTTCGTATTTAAGCAAAACTGCAGCTATGATGACAGCATTGCATCACAGTAGAAGAAGCCAGGTGCTGAACATGCCTGTGGAAGAGGAGATGCTGCACAGTGGTAACCAAGACCCTGCCCCACATGTGTTGGTGCCATCAAATTCACAATGAGTTAATATTGTTTCCTAAAATATCACATTTACTCAGTTTAAAGTTTGATAGGTTTTCTGTGTTCGATCATGAATAAAATCTGGCTTTTTTACACGCTGTCCCAACTTTTCAGATTCGAGGTTTTAAAACACCGTAAAATGTTAAATGATCCACGGTATGAATATGAAGCCATGCAAAGTTGCTACGGACGTGTTTACACGAGAAAGTTTTCAGGTGAAAACGGTCAATTTCGGGTGCATTTTTGGCCGTTTACACGACAACTGTTTTGAGTCTATGAAAACAGCAGAATTTGAAACGGGGGGCAGGGTGCACTTTCACTAGAAACTATTCAGGGCATCTTTGAACCAGTGCCACTACAGTTTTTGCCCTTCCTTTGTGACTTAAGCTTCAGATTTGCCCACCTTAGTTCTCGTGTTCTTGGCAGACCAGTCACTGGTGTAGGCCTCAGTGTAGTCTTCCAGGATGTGGTAGAGGTCAGAGCATTCCAGCGGCGGCTCCACATCACCATTCAATATGGCTGATGCACGGATGTCCTGGGCGTAGAATCTGCAGCCAAAACACCGCATTAAAGACAACTGATTTGGAAAAGACAACAGTAGTTAAACTTCAGACGTGCAGCAGGAACAGTGTCGATTCTCATACTTGCGGTTGGTCTCTTTGCGTTCCATGAGGTAGGACCCCTCCAGTGAAATACCAGCAAACAAACCTCTGGACCTGCAGTAGGTGAAGACAGCCGCGGTGCTCCGCAGAGCCACATCAGCCTCGACATTCCTAACAAACACAATTCATTTTATTGTTCAATCTGGCAAAGATGAAGTTTTATTGGTGCAGAACAACATAAATATTCATTAGCACAGATTTGTTTTACAGGTTTACAGGTAGAAAGAAAGATGCAACAGGACAAAAAACCAAATATAAAACAAAAAAACTGAACCAATGAGATCAACATGAGGTGCCAAAAGCTGCAGCTGCTCTAATGTCCAAGAAGTCTGTGCTCCAGTTTTTGTGAGGCAAGTTGTCGGGTTTTATGGATGCTGTTCAGTACTAATTAGCAGATGTTTGTTTCTCTGCGATGCAGCTTGCTAAAAAAGCTAGCTAGTGCTAGTTGATACCTTAGCACTTCATGCTCTCATCCAAATATAGCTGCAAACCCCCAGCATGGTGGGGCCAAAACGCTAAAGCGGAGGCCTGAAATCAGTGGATGGAATCACAGTAGTTCCAGTGTGTTTTGAACACACTTGATGCAAAACAAATTGCTAACAAAGACTTAGAACCACCAAAAAGCAGGTTCTGTTTCTCCTTTTGTTTGCAGGCTTTTTTAGGTTTATTTCCTTCCTTGTTCCGTAAAGCTGAAACATGTTACCATGCAATCATTGTGCATTAATGTGTGTTTCACTTATGTTACAATACGTAATCAAACATAAACTAACTGTAACAACTGACCATGTTGTCCAAACAGGTTCAGCTCAGGTCATCATGTGGTGTCTGTAACAGTTATTGAGAACGAACTGACTGACATGCAACATGCCACGCCCACAAACACCTGCCAACACATGAGCACCAAAACCTGTTGAACCGCCCCGAAACCACCTCATTCTAAAAATAACCTCCCCATCTTAATTGGCCTCTAAAGTAAATCACAGCTAATTTTTTTCCCACCTCAGACATTTTGGGTTTCTGCTTCAGGCCTCAACACTCAAACCGTCATTAATGGCTCATAAATCTCCAGCAGAACAGGACAATAAAAGCTAAGCTATAATTTACATCAACACAAAGCATTAAAAGGCAGACAGATTGTGTTTCGGGGGGGGGAGCTCACCTTCCAACAGGTCCCACAGCGACAGTCATGTTCCCGCCAAGCGTCAAGTTCCCACCCTTTGTAAAGGCTTCGACGGCCCTCCGGTAATTCAGGATGATCACCAAGTCAGACACCTGAGGGGGAACCAGTAAATTACCCTTTACTTCTGCTGTGGTGCATTCAGGGACAACCTGCAAACGGCTGCATTTATGACCTTTAAAAACACCGTTTAGTAATTGATGGTGTTTAAACTCAGCATGAGCACAAATGTTTCCTCTGGGAAGCCAAATTAAAATTAAATAAAATGATAAGATTGGGGATTATACCTCAACCCCGATCTCAAAGCCTCCACCCAGACCAGCGATGCCGATGGCTGAAGGTGCCGACCAGCCTGCAGTCACAAAAACAGGCAGAATAAAACTCAAGCGTGGATAAGATTTATGGTTGAAGTGAGAACGGATTATTCACGCAGACAGAAGCCGGACTGTAAAGAATGAGTTGGCCCAGTGCTGGCGCCAGTGTTTTCAGATGTGGTGAACTGCTCCTTTAATGTGAAAATCCAGAAAACCAACAAAAGAGCCTGAAGAAGAAGAGCAGGGGTGGTGGCAGCCACTCAGTCAGGCCCGTGTGACCCTCGGTGAGTTCTGGCACTACGACAAACTCCGACACCCACCACCGCCGGACCAGTTCACTGACATCAAACGCTTGACGTGTCAGATGACTGCAGCAGCCTCCCAACACTGCAGGGAGGCCTGCTTTGTAACCACAGCAGCCCAAAATGTCACAAGACAAAGACAACAAAACGGTCATTGAGAGACTCAGGAAGATTAAAAAAAAAAAAGTAGAAACTGAACCAGATCAGACAAAACAGGACGAGAGGCAAAAGGCAACAAATCACAAGAAATGCTTCAGAGACTGTGACCGAATCTGTGATTCAGAGCCATCTGTTACTGTTACCAACCCGCAGACTCTGAACTCTCTTTACCTTAATAACTTTGCAGAGCACATAAAAAAAAGTGTAATCATCTTGTAGGTTCTGACAATCAAACAGCAGAGCAATAATCAGGAGTCAGTCTGTCCTCCTGCAGACGGATTCCAGCAGCAACATTTCTTGGACTGTCTCTGCATGCAGGTCAGAGTATTTGCTCCACAGGCACAAACACAGGTCCAGTTCAGGGACTCCAGTTAGCTACGGTGAAGACTAGCAGACAGGTAGCAGTTACAGCCCACCGTGTCACCACCCACCTGTCAAAGAGGCCACGCCCCTAATAGTGCAAACTTTAAGCCCAATACAATTTAAACAGGTGATTTTATAATTAAACATTGTTATAGCTACAATTAAAAACAAATAAGAGGACTTGGAGCCGTGCCTTGTGGAACACCATGCTAGTACTAATGATACATCAAGCTGGTATTTTTTTATTTTTGCATTAGTTTAATTTCTTTGGCCTGAAGTTGGACGCTTTGAATGACTTTGCTTGTGGCTGAAGGTTAAAAATCATCCAAGCACAGCACAAGAGCTGAAGCGGGAGCTGAATGGTACTGAGGGCCACCACAACAATGAGCGGGACAACCTGGACAGAATCATGAAACGTGAAGCTTAAGTTATAAAATAATAACTGATTGATTGCAGACGGCTTTGTTTTCTCAGATGGGAAAAAAAAATACTAAAAAGAGGAAAAAATAAGTCTTCACATATACTTTGGTGCCGGTACACAAGTCCAAACTTTGACAGCGAGCAGTGGAGCGGTGGTCTTACGTCTGTCGGCGAGCCTGGAGATAACGATGCCGCTGCCTCCTCTGGCCGTGATCATGAAGCCCGCCTTGATGACGGAGATGATGGCGAGACCCTCAGCCTTCGCTATCACATGAGCTGCAACACAAATACAGTATAGTACACACACTGAACGCTAAAGTACTTCACATTTTTAAGTATATTTGAACTTTACTCAGGTATTTAAAGAGCACTGCGCTTTATGAATTAGAGAAGCTTGTTTGAAGATGACAGCGTGGTGTTACCGGGAATGAGTTTGTCCGGTCCGTTCCTGCTGGAGATTTCCGTGAAGTCTCTCAGGATCTTGGCGGCTTTCTTGGCCTCGGACTTCAGGTTGGATGGGATGGGGTTACTCACTGCGAACACCCAAATTACACGGCTTATTAAAAGCGTCAGCAGCTCATTCAGAAGCGCCCCCTCCCAACCCACGACCCCCACCAGCTTGAAAAGTCATCACCCTGACAACAAACCGAGAAAGAGCAACACTCATCAACGAGCTCATTGTTCACTTCAGCCGATCTTATCTTATCTCCATCTGTGGCAAACAAACTTCCCATTAAGCTTGGACTGAGACACTCAAAAGCTCACTTATCCTGATAACTGGCACGTTATTTTAACCAGCGTCTTAACTTATGAGAAGAGAAATATGCATTTTGCTCCAAGCGGAAACAAACTGAAGAGGAACATTCAGTCCACAGAACAAGATGAAATGAAGACAGATGTGCACTTTTCAGTCACAGAGAACGAAGGAAATGTGGCTTCCTGGCAGTAACTAATCCATTAGTTTAATGTCAACACATTATTCCAACAAAATATGAGCATATCCAAATCCACCGGATATTCTGATTGAGTCGTACTGCTGTCTACGTTTGTGTAAAACAGGAAACAGTAAACACTTCTGGATTTTTAGTTATAAAAGCTAACTTTAATAAACCATCAGCCAATTTTTAGATTTTTATATAAAATATGTAAGATCGAATTTGTGATTTTCATCAGCATTAGGCCTGCCATTTAAATTTTTTAAATTACTAAATTATAAAAAAGGTTCAGAATTAACACAAAAACCCTGAACATTATTTTTTAATATAGTTTCATATTTTAATTTTACCTTTCCAAAAAAAAGGTTAAAAAAAAGTTAAAAATTGAAAAAGTATCTCACAAATTTTTTAATGATTTTAATTTTTTTTTAAATTTAAAATTCATGTAAAAGACATTTAAAAAAAAAAGTCTAAATGTTAATAAAAATATTAAGTCTCTGGAAAAGAGGCTGAATTCAACGACAGCCAAAAAATTGTGAAAAAGAAAAGATGACGCAGGCCGGTCCATTTTGCTGAAATTTCACTGTAGTAATTCACAATGGTACTCAGTTATTTGTGTGACCTCCACGTGCTTGTATGCATGCCTGACAACGCTGGGACATGCTCCTAATGAGATGGTGTCCTCAGGATCTCCTCCCAGATCTGGACCAGAGCATCACTGACCTCCTGGACAGCCTGACGTGTAACCTGTTGGCATCGGATGGACTGAAACTCAATGTCCCAGAGGTGTTCTACTGGATTTAGGTCAGGCGGGGGTGGGGGCCAGTCAATGGTATCAATTCCTTCATCCTCCAGGAACTGCGAGCATACTCTCGCCACATGAGGCCGGGCGTAGTCGTGCACCAGGAGGAACCCAGAACCCACTGTACCAGTGCGGGGTCGGACAGCGGGTCCAAGGATTTCATCTCGATGCCTCAGGGTGCTGTGCTTAGCCTGTAGAGGTCTGGGCGTCCCTCCATGGATGTGCCTCCCGAGATCATCACTGACCCACCACCTGCACCTGGACCTGCTGTGAAAAGCACAGGGCACCAGTACTGGACCTGCCAATTCTGGTACTCTAAGACAAATCAGGCTGCACAGCACCAGGCAGTGAGCACACGGCCCACTAGAGAACCTTTGGCCCTCAGGCCACCCGCATGAAGTCTGTTTGAGATTGTCTGGTCAGAGACACTCACACCATTGTGCAGTGAACTTCATATGTCGGCGCCCACACATTATGAATAATGATGGTTTCATTCTCTCCAAACTCACAGAGACTCTTTCAGCTGACTTCTTCAATTCTTTGATGTGAAAAAACAGCAGTCGAGGTTTCACATTTAAAATGTTTTTTAAAAAGTTGAAACCAGAAAATTAATTTGTATTTCTGCTTCTGAAAACAGATGAATTTTCTTTCTGTTTTCTCTGTATTAAATTGTGAAGATTAGATTCTCACGTCATAAGATTTTCCAGGAAATGTGTGCTGGGAGAGTCACAGAGCTGTGACCAGTCTGCCGACATGCCGACATGCACTCCTGCTGCAGCAGCACATTCCTGACACATGACGCAGCCCGAACAGCAACGACAACTGCCGCTGACCAACAACACGCCAACACTGCCAAGTGCTCCTGCAGCAGTCGGCCAACTGCACCTGAGCGTCCGGCACTGATGGAGAGAACACTGATTCCCCGGAGCTATCACCCAGTCCTCCGTTCTGAATGTGAAACAGCAACATCAAAAATAAACAATGCCATAACACCACAACAGCACGCACAACTGCTCCTGCAGCATTACTTAGACTCCACCTGAGCCAGCCTAATCAGATACAGTCATCTTTCAGACAGAATTAACCCGTTTGTAGGAGTTCTGTTGGTCTTTTTAGAGGGTGTGCACTTTTCAGTCACAGAGAACGAAGGAAGTTTTTATTAGTTTCTAAGGAGGTGTAGGAGTTCTTTATGTTCCACTTGTTACTAAGAAGTTCTGGTGATCACATTATAATCATCTCCACATAAGTTTTACTGGTCTTTGAAGAAGTTCTAGGGGATTCTACTTGGTTCTAGTTGTTGCTGTGTGCGTTCTTTTTGTCTGCAAAAGGTTCCTTTGAACTTTAAGAAGCTTCTGTTTCTTTAAGAGGTGTGTGAACAGGTCACTGAGGAGGTTATCACATTTCCCTGAAGGAATTCCAGGATAATGATCCACTAACAGGGAAAGAGCCAAATTACAGCTTTCTAATGTTATTTACTCATAAATATATTGATGCTAGGGGCATTTCCTGAGCACCAATTTCTATAAAGTCATTTTCAAATAACTGTCTATTACTTAAGCTGTTTCTATCTGCTACTATGACTGCAGGAATATGGAATTTCAAAAGTGTAGCTGAAGTTAAACATATTTGAGAGTTTGGGTTTTATAGTACGGCCCGCGCTACGATATAACACGTGTGTGTACTCTGCACCACAACACTGCTCAGATCACATGACTGGTCTTAAACGGTATTAGAGCTTGAAAATGGAAAATCAAACAAAACAAAGGGGAAAAATTATTTTCATGCAAGTTCATTGTGATATTCCAAAAAATAAATCATCTTACAAGTCGTAATATCTGTGATGGTGCTCTGTCCTTCCCAAAACGAACTTTTAAAATATTTATATTCGTGTTTACCAGCAGTACCCACGTATTTTTTAATACTTATAAACTGACAGATTTTGTGAGGCAGCTTCTCGTGCACCATGAACCATTATCCCAGCGCAATCTTTAACCACAGAAATGATGAAGCATGAAAACAGGTTAACATCAACATCTGAGGAATTCTCCCATCTGTGTTTAACTGCAGATTCTGTGTTTCCCAACACAGAATTCTGCTTTGAACAATGATCAGAGGGAGAATTATGATGCTCATTCCCACAGAGATGCTTGTTTAGACGCGTCATTAACTGCTGAAGAGAGATGGTTCGTGGATTTGGTTGATTATGCAAAGACAGGCTCCAGTTACCACAACTGGACATACGTATACACTCAGGGAGTAAGACATCAGCACTGCTGACAATTACATGAAGGTATTTAATGTGACCATGATGCTTCAACTTTGGACAGTGAAATAAAATTGTGATGTTGACTGTCAAGATGGGAATCTTTCTTAAATCTTATCAGCTGATGTGGAATGACCGTCTAGATAGGAACAAAGTGGGTGTCTTGGTGATGAAGTTCCCTTTGAAGGTTTTTAGTTGTTCATGACGAGTTTCTGATGATCCGTGCTACAGACAGGATCTACAGACAGGATCTACAGACAGGATCTACAGACAGGATCTACAGACAGGATCTACAGACAGGATCTACAGACAGGATTAACTGATCACTGCTTAGTTAGTTCTGTTGGTCTTGTCGAGGACACTAGTTCTTTAGGTTCTAGTTTAAGAAGTGTGTGGGGAAGTCTTAAGAGAGGTTCCAGATATGAATGAGGAGCTTTTACTGAGAAGTAGGATCAGCTTCTTGTTTCAGAGGTCATTTCCTACGTAAAAAGGTTCTAACTGAAGGTTCTGGTCACCTATGAGGAGGTTCCCATGGGATTAAACTGCTATAATTACATCTCATTTATTTCACTCCCAACATAACGGAGCCCCACAGAGCTGCAGTGACTCTCAGCTGATTAACAGCTAATGACAGCCTGTTAACACTAATGAGCCGTCAGAGCTCAAACAACATGAGGAGGACTAAAAAAGACAGAAGCTCCTCAAAGATTCCCAAAAACTTTAGGAAAACATTCTTACAGACAAAAGGTAACATCAGAGAAAATAGCAATAAAAAGAATGAACTTTTAAAAATGTCAGAGAACCCCCCCCCCCCCAACAATAACTCTGAAAATACAGCAAAAAAGATGACAACTGTACACACCCTAAACCCCAAAACACACAAAAACTAATGACAGCAGGAAGGAAAACCTCCCTTTTAACAAGAATAAAGCTGCAGAAGGAAACATCAATGAAACGTGTGGAAAATTTGAATAAAATGCTAAAAAATAATTAAAAATCTGTCAGAGGTCTTGTAAAGTTCACACTCTGTGCGTGTATTATTTAATAAATATTTTGCTGGGTTTTACAAGTTTTTGTTTCCTATGTCTCCCTCAGCCTGTGACCCTGTGAGGGGTCTTGACCCTCATGTTGGGAACCAACAAATTTAACAGCTGTTTGTAAAGTACCGAACATTAAACTTTAAGGACATTTAAAATCACCTGCTGGTAGAACTGGTCTAGTCTCACGGCAGCAGCGTGCCTGCTGTAGGTGTACAGGTTGATCAGGTGGAACCTGAACACACTGAAGCCTAAACTGACCGGAAACAACAGAACACACACACAAAACTCTTCTTCGCGCCTTTAAAGCGACTCTTTTATGTTTAACTTACTTTTTCTCTTGTTTTTTTCTTCTTTCGTCTCTGTTTGTTTAACTAACGACAGGTAAGCTGCACGCGTCTCTCCTGTCTTCACTTCCGCTTCACCTGACACTTCTCACAGCCGGAAACTGCGCGCGCGCAAAACTGTATAAAAGAGAAGCGAGGCACGTGGTCAGGTGAGGGCAGGTGGAGCTGTCGCGGTTTGCCGTGTGATGGGCGGCGCTCTCTGTCAGCTGGGCGCGCTCCCGCGTGTCGCTGCCAGGTGGCTCTACCGTGCGCGTTCCTGCCTGTGAGCTTTTGCTCCCCTGAGTTCAGACTCTCAGGTGCACAGTTACAACGGAGGCTTTTATTTTGGTACTCACACGGTTCTGTTTTCGTT
>JAVDPK010002139.1:213855-226739 GCA_034780415.1 Cichlasoma orientale
CACACACACACACACACACACACACACACACACACACACACACACACACACACACACACACACACACACACCTTTGACAGTTTGCCTAATTATTATAAAATTACTGTAAGCAATATTTTGGGCACATCAAGCCAAAAGCAGGCAGACAGACGGATCATTACCTTGTTAAAGGAATTGCATCATTGCTATTATTACTCCAGGTGTGTTATTACTATAACAGTTACCATAGGAACAGTCAGGAGAAATTCCTGCAGCTGCAGACATGTTTTTGAGTTTTTTTCCTCGTTAGAAATTGAAAAGAATAAACAAAATATTTCATCACCGGACTTTTTTTTTCTTTAGTTTAAACGGCTTTAAAATGTTCTATGGTTATTCAACAGTTCAGTCACACACTATTGTTTGTGAGTGTTTTGTTGGCACTAAAATTAAAAATAAAGACCTGTGCGTGTTGTGTGAAAAGGTCAGAGACATTAGTCAGATTGGCTCAGAGACAAGAGGGAAAATATTCCCTTCAAACAAGAAACTGTGCAGCAGCCAAAGTCAACAGTTGTGCTATGTTGTTCACCCTGTCGGAGACAAACGGCTCCTCCAACAGCAGCTTACACATTCACATCCAAAAGCACGGGTTACCCGACAGTGAACGACCCGACGGGACAAAGGCTTCTTAAACCTACTCACTGTAAAACACCCACAAAGAGATTAAAGAATGATAACAAATCATAAAAATGACCGCAAAGTAACAGCAGAACAACAACAATTGATCACAAACTGATGTCAGATAATACAGAGAGACATAAAACCAGTGCCAAGCGGGCAAATGCTAACCATAGCATTCTCCAACCCATTAATCCATTCATTTCTTACCTGCTTATCCAATCACAGTCGCACTGGAGCTGGAGTGGATCCCTACAGTCACAGGATGAGACTGACTGCAAGTCTATCACACGGAGCCAGACAACCATTCAAGCTAACATCCACACTGACGACCACTGTTGGACTCACCTTCTCCCTTTGGACTGTGGGAGGAAACCTGAGCAGCATCTTCCCATTAAAGTTCATTTACCTTATATAGAAATGTAAAAGTTAGACAAGGACTGGACAGAACCTGAAGAAAACAAAGTGCCTTATTCAGCCATAATCGGTATAATGGCTTGTGAATGGGGGTGGTACCCTCTAAAGTACTGCTGTTGTACCCTTGACTAGGTACTTGCTGTACATTGTGGGGATTTGTGGTTTGTACCTTATGGAGGCCGGTCTCTAACCTGTGGTGATAACAGTGCAAAATGTTACCTTTAAAGAAGGTGCTGAACTGGGTGGAGGGATATCCATGACAAATATGTAGCTTAGAAGGTAACCTGGTGTAGATTGTACCTGTAAGGGCAAAAACGGACTTTTACTGTGCCCCTGTGTCTGAAAGTGTGCTGACAGTGTTATATACAAAAACACAATATTTACACTCAAATGGAAAAGTTTTTAAAAGAGAAGCTGAAATGACATTTATGGGACTTCATGTGTCTGCATTCTGAAAATTTGCCTGTTTAGCATGTGGTGAAAAAAACAAACCTCGCCTTCGCTGAGTCACCGAGGTTAGGCCAGTCTGAGCTGGTGATGAGTCCTGAAGAGTACCCACCTTCAAAAAACAAGATTTGGACCCAGTTCCTGACCTGTAACACTTATTTAGGGATGCTTTCATTTTCACAGGCTTCAGGCAATAAAATTGTGAGAATGTTGTTACTGTGGCTAAAAATTATAGAAACAACTATATTTCAAGTTGAGCGTCGCTTAAAAAAAATACTAAGCTAAGCTCACCCTAAGGCCCCACGGGGTTTATTTTGACAGATACTCATGCATCAAAAACTAATGGTCCACTTACAACTTTCACCCAAGCAGCCACAAAACAACAACAAGACTCAAAGGAGTCGCTCCTGCCACAAGTACAGCAGGAGCAAGGCGACAAAATAACTTCAGCTCCAAATATAATTACATATTAATACAGTGTGTCACTCAGCATGCCTCTCCCAACAGGGCATTCATTAATTTCAGGTGCACTATTTAAACCGAGAGGAATTCCTTTGATGTCACTTTAAGGAAACCCGGCAAAGAAATTGTTCAGTCCAGCACAAAGACGTCAGAGTGCTGAGCAAATAACTGTATTTTTACACTCCTTCTGTGCGGAAAGTTTTTATAATGTTGTAATGACTCCATGAATTTCTTCACAAATACAGTTTTAACCATTAGAGAAAAAATATTCATAAACATTTCAGATATTTCATTATGTACAGCTACTTTTAATACTACAGATATTTAGACTCTTTCTCTCTGATTGGTCTCTCTCAGTTAACATCAGTACTTCTAAGCCATCAGCATGTCCATTAGGCCCCATTCCTACAAGACTGCTCAAAGAAGTCCTACCATTAATTAATGCTTTGATCTTAAATATGATCAGTCTGTCTCTGCTAATGGCCTTTAAGGTGGCAGTAATTAAACCATTACTTTGTTGACCATAATAATGCATTACAGAGGCAAGAGCATGTTATAGGTACTGCACTGCAGTGTTTGAATCATATCTATCTAACAGACTCCAGTTTGTTCATGTAATGAAAAGTCTTCACACACTGAAGTTAATTATGGACTTACACAGCGTTCTGTTCTAGAACCAATTCTATAGATTATACATGCTTCCCAGCATTGTTAGAAGGCATAGGATACATTTTCATTGCTATACGGATGACACCCAGTGTCATGTTCTTGGTGGGTTTACACAGCTCTGCCCAAGCTTGAAAATAGCTGGTCTGACATTGAAGGAGGCAAGTGGTATGAGATTCTCATGTTAAATGATTGTTTGTTTATGCATGGTATTTAATTGAATTATGTTATATTGATCCATAAGAACTATTGTTTAGTTGATTTTGCTTAGTATAATGTATGGGTGATTCAGAACAATGTTAAAAATACTAAGATTAATCATGGGAAATGCAAATATTAGTGAACAGAAGAAAATGTGAACATAGTTACCTTGTAATACTTTAGAGTAAGTTTAAAGGAGACGTATCATGCAAAATCCACTTTTTTAGCCCTTAAATACATTTTGTTGTGTACTTTGAGTGTGTAAGAGTGCAGGAAATGTAAATGTATTCTCTCCCGGTGCTGCGTAGATATTTATATTCTTTTTGGGTCATAATTTTCAGTCTGTTCAGTTTTCTCTGTTCACTGTTACGTTTTCTTATCCGTTCTTATCTGTTACGTCACAGTATTTCAGGCTAACCAATTTCATGAATCCACCATTTTTTTTCTCGCAGCGATTTTGTAGTCCACTTCAGTTATGCCGAAGTTGCACGTAGGTAAGTCAGAATGTTCGGTTATTGGGTATATTAACCCACACGATTCCTTACATCACCCCCCAGCATCAGAGCCTCTTCAAAGTGCCTGGTTACATTACATTTTTCTCGGAAATGTACTCACATCAGTGGGGAAAGTCCTCCTTGTTTCTCTGCCGGTAGCTAATCTTATCGCTGCTATTAAACTACAAAAATCACCGAACGGGGTGGAGTGGAACGCTCTGCGACCTGGAGGGGGGCGGGGCATGAAATGTCTCATTCACATTTAAAGAGACCGCACCAAAACCAGTCCCTCTAAGACGAGCCTCAGAACAGGTGTTAAAGAGGGGTCTGTGGAGCTACAATAACGAGTTATTTTACTCAGCCCTGCAAATCTTAGAAACATGGTGGCTAACCAGATACATATCTGGATGGCATTACTTTGGCCTCCAGTAACACTGTGAGGAAAACATCCTGTCTTAGAGTGATCCTGAAAAACTAGTTCATGCATTTATTACTGGACTATGGTAATTCATTATTATCAGGTTGTCTGAAAAGCTCCCTGAAAAGCCTTCAGCTGATCCAAAATGCTGCAGCTAGATTACTGACAGGGACTAGAAAGAGAGAGCAGATTTCTCCCATATTGGCTTCTCTTCATTGGCTTCTCTTCATTGGCTCCCTGTTAAATCTAGAATAGAATTTAAAATCCTTCTTCTCAGATGACCTCCCTCTCTGAGCCTGGTTCTGCTGGAGGTTCTTCCTGTTAAAATGGAGTTTTTCCTTCCCACTGTCACCAAATGCTTGCTCATAGGGGATCATCTGATTGACCCTTTTATTGTATGTCTTTACCTTTACCATTGAAAAATTTAACTGAATTGAATTTTGATACCAGCAACACATTCCAGAAAGGACAGGCAGAACTAAAGCCTGAAAAAGTTTTCTGAATGATCGAGTATTAAAAGTAATCCCACTGTATTAAAAACAAATAAAAATCCAGCTGCTTTCTCTGGGCCCAAACTCATTTAAGACTGAGGCTAAGTGGAAAACTGTCCTGTGGTTTGACCAATCAAAATCTGAGATCCTGAATGGTCTAATAACAGGAAAGTGATTTGTCCAAAGACGGGAAGGGGGGGTGGGGCGGCATCCAGTTTGTTGTCAGCAGACAGTTCAAACCCAAGACAATGCAATACGCTATTCTGTAATGATCTAAATACCTGTGGTTCAGGTGCCATCCATCCATCATTTTCCACTTGTCGAAAGTGGGTCGTGATAGCAACAGGCTAAGCAGGGTACATTATACAAGGACCTAATGGCCCTTAACAGTGGAGACAGAACCTTATACTCCTGCAGTACACCCCACAGCTGTCCCTTTGCAACCCAATTACAAGCCTTCTCCAACTACATAAGTCCAAGTAGGCTGGATGGTCGAACTCCCGTGGCCCTTCCAAAAGTCCTGCAAGGATAAACTGGGAATGCAAGGATCCACGGCCAGGATGGATTCCACATTGGTCTCCTTGAATCCAAGGTTGAACAATCTCTTGAAATCTCCTTTCCAGCACCCTGGAATAAACTTTCCCAGGGAGGCCGAGCAGTATGATACTCTGATAACTGTTTAAAAATGGGAACCACTGCCACAGCCTGCAACTCCAAAGGTGCTGTCCCAGACCTCCATCCAATTTTAAAGGGGCATGTCTCACAGCGTCTGGCCACTAACCAAACTCAATTCGATGGCCTTTATATCTGTCAGGTATATAAGGAAATATTAAAACAAACAAAACAAAGGCTCACATTTGATATGATGGCTTTGTAATATTTTCAATGAAATATAGGCTACCAGTGTTTTATAAAACTTTGCATTCTATTTTTATTCTAAAGATTAAAATTTTTTTCAGTCAAATTTCACGTACTTCACAGAATCTGTAGCAATCAACAGTGGCAGCACAGAAGTTATAAATAAAGTAAAAATGAAGTCTAATTTGGGCATGAATATATATCAAATGATTATCTTTATTCCTCTTTCTGTATGTACATATTGCACACTGGGTGGCAGCTTTAACAATATAAATATATGGAATATTATTACTTTAATTATAAGTAATTATTATATATCATGTATCATAAAACACATTCATCATCCATTCAGAGGTTTTGTCCATTATATTTTCTCCTGCGTCTTTGGATGGAAGGTAAATCCTTGGGCCACCGTCCAAAAAATCTGAAGACTTTTGTCCCAGGTAAAAGTTTTTTCTCAGTTCTGTTTCCAAACAGCTCTGTTAGAAACCAGTAGCTTGTCAGAGGTTGTCCAGTACAGCAGGAGTAGACCAAAGAACAGAGTAGAGGTAAAAAAGGCAAAAATGGATCGACTAATGCCGAGATGAGACCATACAAAGCTGAACAAAAGTCAAAGTTCTGTTCAAAAAAGTCCAAAAAATCTGTTGCAGAAAATTTACATCTATTCATAGTGTGTGAATACAAGGTGAATGGTTATTGGAGATTAACAGCTGAATAGAATAAAATAGGAAAATGCATTTTGATGGCCAGTTGTGGATAGATGTCAGCTGAGCTCAGTGGATTTCAGTGGTTTGTTTGTATGGGCTGGAGAACTTTTTCTGCTTCTGGTCATCGGAGGGGATGAACCTTGTCGGTGCACCCTGGTATGTCAAAACTTCATGTCCAGAGTCTGTGAGGTAGAGAGATAATAGACAGAAAAACTTCTTACTAAGATGATTATGATGATGGAGGAGGAGGATTCAGAAAGATATGCATAGAAAAGGTACCACAGGATGTTTCTCAGGGGTTCACAGCCAATGCATGTTCAAGTAAAGGTACTATATGGACCTTAAAAATTAAAAAAAGAAGAATGTAACAAAATAAAAAATAAAGATATCCAGGCTTTTAGCTTTTAGTAAGAGTCAGCTTGAGGTTTGTAGTTTCATAGATCTTTAGAACATGTGGTTCTGTGTGGTCTATAGTTTGACATAATGTACGAGTCCGACAGGCTCCAAATATTTTCTTACCGGTTCTACAGGTTCCACAAATTACAAAAGACCTTTTATTCAAGTTTTACAGGTTCTGCTTGATTTTACTTTATATGTTGCAGATGTTCAACTCAGAAGATTCTACTGACTCGAGACTATAATAATTTTATGAGATATATTATGCGTTTACTTAGACTACATCCTGCAGACTACAGCCAGTTTTTGACACTGGGCTTTACAGGCACTAATGACTCGAAAGGCTGCACCTACAGGCTTTAGAGACAGGTTCTACCATAGGCTGCATATGAAAGGTCAACGAGCCATCGAATTATTTTCTCATTGATTGCTTTTACAACCAGATTTGACTCCCCCTGCTGAACATGAGAAATAATGCATGTTTTAGGTACTTCCGCATTGAAAATAATCCCTTAGTGAGGAATATGACTGCCAATGAATATTCAAATTTTGATTATACAAATGATTTTGTTTTAATTAACATTTGATTCTAAAAATGAATACACACCAGCAGCTCACTGTCTCCTGAGTGGTACAGAATGCTAAGCTTAACTAATTGTGCTGGTGTGTTAACAGATCGCTATGAGGTGAAATTCTCACTGCTTTAGACTTCAGACACACTGCTGCCAGAGGAAGGAGAGAGCTGAAATATTTGAATGGTGTGATATTATGTTGTTTGTTTGTTTAAAACAAATAACTGAATGAAATTTGATTGCTCAGGTAGAACAGTGCTATATCAGCATTAGTGAAGAATGGCTAACATCTGTTCACTTCACCATAAAGCCTTGCAATGTCTTTCTGTAAGGTTCTGCTATCTCTAAAAAGAAATACCGGATCTCAGCAGTAATCCTTGGATTCTTTCTTGGATGTACGCTGGTTGAGTCTCTTTTGTTTTTAAGGCTTCTTAATGGTTATTTAGGTTCTCCTGGTTCCTCATATTCTGCAGACTTCTGCTGTTCTCAGGGTTATTTGGTGTTAAACTCTGTTTGAACTCCTTTCTGTAGTTACTTGGGTGCTAGATATAAGCCTAACAATGGTCACACTGTGTTGGGTCTGTTTATGTTCTTCTTCTGTGGTCTTGTGGTCTGTACCGAAATGGCTGCTCGCTGGAAGCGTGCCGTGTGCTTTGCACTCTGAGTAGTTTCAGATAATGCTGTTAATACTGTGTTTCAGTCAGTCTTCTTCAGTGCATCAACAAACAACAAACATTTTCTATTTCTTTTGCCTTGGGAATGATCAGCTTCCTTGGTGGGTTTCCAACATTAGACTTTAAAACCTAAAGGTTCATCAATAAAATCTATTCATAACTGTTTCTACCCACTCTAATGTTTGACCTCTATATTTCTGCTAAGTAGTGTTTCCAGCCTTTGGGCTTCAGGGTCGCCTCTAAATATAAGTCTGAGTACTGATAATTTAAACATTTATCATAACCTTCTCAGAGGTATAGCTGCAAGAAATACCTTTGGAAACCCTTCATTTCCTTACAAAATGTGATCTGACCTTTTAATCAATTATAGACAATGTGTCCGGAATGCAAAGAGAAAGTGAAGATCCTTTTTAATGACTTCTAACAAAGCTAACCTCAAGGCAGATATTCAAGCGAGGGAAATGAGATTAGAAGTGGAAGGCTGCAGCTCTGCTTGTTTTAGAAAAAAAAAGACATACAAAGATATGCCTTAATCATGAAAACTTTAAACAGATGCATAAAGCTGAAAAAGGCTGTTTATCCATCCACAATTTCAGGACTGTCCGATTCTGTAGTAGCAACAGTCCTGAATCTCTTCTGTTGCTACTCCTGTGAGAGGGCATCCTGCAGAGATCACATCAATTGCACAATCCTCAGAAAGGTGAAGAAAAATCCAGAAAAAATATCTAGGTTTATGTATCCAGTAAAAGAAAAACACTGTATAAGAATGGCATTGAGGACACCACTGCTGCCCCCACCCCACAGGAAAAAAAGAAGAAAAAAAAAACCCATTAACACCTCATCTCAGTTGTGACGCATGGTGGAGGCGGCATCATGGTATCAACAAATTCACAATTCCAAGAAACCTTTTCAGGAGAATGTGAGGGCAGCAGTCCGTGAGCTGAACCTTAGGAAAGGTTGGCTCATACAACAAGACAATTACCCAAAGCCCAAAGGTTGATGAACAAGAAAATTCAAGTTACGCAATGACCAGATCATGTTTGTTCAATCAGGACATCCCAAAAATCTTGACGAAGTCAGTTTTGTAAGTGCGATGATTCAGACTTTCTTTTCTTTGATGCACAAGTCTCACAAACATCCAAGGGAAACATCTGAATGAGGCTCTTGCTTCTAAACTGGGCTTGAAACGTTACTAATTTCAAGAGTCCGCTGACTTTTTCCACCGCACTGTGCAGACAGAATTAAATTCCAAATCCATTCAATAAGGAATCAATGCAGAAATCCTAGAAACTCCTAATGGATCACAAGGTCTTTTTTTTTCTGGCAAATATACATTTGGTTCTGTATGTTCAAGTCTGTCTTACCATTTGTCTGCTCTCTGAACAGCGAGGGCTCTTGGCCAGTTGAGTCAGCAGACGAGCACATCTTTTATAGTCTGGAAAGAAGCAAAAATTAAAAAGAAAAAAAAAACACTGTTTATAATCAGTTAAAAAAATACATTTACAAAATTTCCAGAAACAAACAGCAGCTGTACTGTCACAAGGTGTTTAGCCTAGCTTAGCATGAAGACTGGGAACAAGGAGACGGTAGCCTAGGAGACAAGCTATCTGATTTGATTAATGTTGGGGATAACAGTCGGTCATACTTCAGCAAAATGTAACAACTAATAAAGTGAAAAACTTGTTCCACTTTCGCTAGTCATAAACAGGAGTGTTTTAGTACTTTGCGTGAAGTAATGACCTTTAGTACTGACCTTTTAAAGCTGAATGGTACGACACATTTCATTGACTAATTTCCTCAATGACAGAACTTCACTTTCACTTTTAATTTTCTTCTTCGTCAGTTTTTAATGTTCTCAGGCTTGTTTAAACATTTTATTCATAGACATAATTACATAGCACTAACACACAGAAGTTTGGAGCATCTACGGCATCTACTATATATTATATACTAGTATACCTAAATGTAGCACTGTCAATGACCTCTCTGTTAATTTTAGTTGTATGTGCTGATGCCTGAAACAAAAATACAAAACTCTCCCCACGCAGCTCCTGATTGTTTTGGTAATATGTCTGTTTGGGATCCTCAAAAGTTTACAATGAGAAGATATAAACTTCCACTTTTGAACAAATTAGATCAAATGTCTTTTTTTCTTTTTTAAGAAGCCAGCGAGATGGATTTTTAAAAACGGACAAATTAGGTGAACACAAAGAATTCCTGTGTAAATAACCTGGATAAAGTATGTGCACCTTCTTGGTTACATTGTTTGTATAGATGCTTCAATAAAGCTAATTTCCAAAGTCACCACCATGAATATACAATGACATCAACTCCAGATGTGGAGGAGATAAGAAACTTAGATAAACATTTTTTTCTTCTCAGTCGTCTGACAAACATCCAGCCAATAAACTGACGGATTTACTGTGTAAACACCCTCTGAACAAGTTTGAACCTCCACAGCTCCTAACTTTCACCTTTAACATGCCTACCACTGCCTCCACACACACACACACACACACACACACACACACACACACACACACACACACACACACACACACACACACACACACGTTTGTAGCTGTGACTCTGTAAGAATCTTTGTTTAGATACTTTAATCTCTGTCTGCTACGGCTGACTAGTTTAATCTTTATTGCACAAAGACAAAAAGTCCAGGTTAGCAATAAATGAAAAGTGGGGAAAGTGCACCTGTACAAATACAGTGCATGACCAATAAATCTAATATTTCAAGGAGATATGCAAAAGAGACCATTATACTCAATGTGGGTATTAAGAGATAATTATTATGGATGTGCGCCACATATCAAAATGTCCTCACAATTCATAAATGTCCTCAATCGTGAGCCTTAAATCTCACAGTCGTCCTCACAAAGGCAGCTGTACGCACACACACTCGAGAACACACACTGGCTCTGTCCAAGATAAACAACGAGCTACATGCATGATTTAAAATCATAAGAGCTGCTGCTGTTCTGACACGATTACACTGATAACAGTGTAACACAGTGTGGTTGTGTGTTAAAACACGTCTTATCCTGTTTTTTCAATCTCAAACAAACTCCTGCATGAACACAGCACTGTGACACACACACACACTAACAGGAAGGAATCTAACCAGCAATCACTGGTATGACTCGCAATTCATTCTGTGGCTTTGTGTGGATTGAAGATGGGACATGTTTTTTGCCTGCATCAATACTCTGAAGTGCTTTTAGAAGGTTCAGACTTGTTTTAGACGTCAGGTTTAAGTTTAGACTCTGGGGGCTGGGAATGCCTCAGAAAAGCACGAGTCCTCAAAAAGACAGAAAGACCAACGTGTGTGTTTGTGTGTGTGTTTGTGTGTTAACAGCAGGAGCCAGATTTCAAAAAACTTGGCAGAGAGTTGAAGCATGACCAAAGGAAGAATCCATTTAATTTTGGTATGGGTCTGGGTGACTTTCCTCCAAATTGAAACCTTGCTGGAAGATTTGCTCTCTGAATTCAATCCTACTTTCATGCAACAACAAATATGTTTTAAAGCAAACCGTGACTGGATCCAGACACAACCTATAAGAAACTTCTTGAATTTATTCACATAATTCCCATATTTTCCTTTTATCCCAAATATTCGATGCTGGACTCTGGTAAACTCCTCAGTCTAGTTCTGAAATCTGTTTTTATCTTGTAAAATTGTAACAGAGAGGCTGAAACAAACAAATATTTTCTGTAATAACTGACTAATTCATTACAGTTCTTGTCAGTTAAGTAGATTTTTAAGCTTGCTGGCGCAATAATTTCAGCATTTCAGTTTTGGGTCAATATAAAGCATATCTTTGATCATATGATGGTTTCTGATTGTTGGTCCCATTGCTGGTTTCCATAGTTTGGTCATATAGAAACTGATTTCCAGAGGGCAAGATTTTATTCAATGACAATGATATTACTTACAGGCAGGTTCTGTGCAGTCCCGGGTTTTGTGGTACAGTCGGTGGAACTGCCTTTTGCACTTTGGGCTGAAGTATAGAGGACCTGAAGACAGAAAGAAAAATTGTAGGTCAGGCAAAAAAAAGTCAACACAATTGTGAGCTTTGTTTGTAGAAAGAGCTGTGAGTCCTTTGACAAAGGCAACGTTGGTGGTCTTTTAACCACAGCCACGTCTGGCTGCAAACTAAGGAATTAGCAGCCAAGCAACTGAAATTTGGGCTCTATGCAATAAAGTACTATAGCTATCAAATATTTCTTTGTACAATGGTGTTTCAAAGAAGGTTGGGACTCAGAATGCAATAAGTTGTAGCATAAACAGAATGCAGTGATTTGCAAATCACTGAAAGATTATATTTACTTCAGAATATTTCATACCTGTCAGGTGCATGATGAAATTCAGCTTGTGTGGATCTTTGGGATGAGCCTCTGAAAAACAAATAAACAACAATTTGTGATGACAGAACTGCATTGGGGTCTCCACAATAGCAACAGTATAGCAGTATTATTTTAATAGATAAATAACAGTCTGTTTATGGCTCGCTACAATTGAATGTGTTAGAAGTTGGAAATCCAAAATGAAATAAGAACATTAAAACACAGTGAGTTATTTAAAAGACCAATGCCACCCGGGACAAATTAGCTTTTGAGTCCAGTAAATAGATACACTGTATCTGCAGCCAGAGAGGAGCTAACTGGGCCTCAGTCCCACAGGTCAAGAGACCAGTCAGCGATCCCCTGGCAACCACCGGTTTCTAGGAAAAAGTCTATTTTCCAACCAGTTTCTGGCAGTAAAATTGGTTACAAAGAGGTATACAGTGCTGCATGGTACACTTCTTTTAATTGCTTTGATCATTAGCAAATTATCACTGTTGCCTGCTGTTTGCATAGAAGATACAGACTTGCCTGCAAACACAGCTACAGCTGTGAAAAAGGAAATCCGGAAACAGAGACTGTTCGCCTTCAAAGTAAAGTTGCACTTTTTAAAACATGTAGGTTCAGTAGTAAGGAATAATCAGATCACCAGGAGGTTTCTGGTGCAGCACCCTCTTTGCAGCTGATTTCACCTAAAGACAGCCAGCAATCTCCAGCAACCACTTTCCAACCAGGTTGGAAATATATATTTTTCCCTAGTGACCTCTGGTTGTCAGGAGGTTGCCAACCAGTCCCTAGACCTCTGTCACTGAGACAAGGGATGGATCACTTATGAGCGATGGGGCTTCTCCAAAATCCAGATTTTATACAGGTGATAAAGGTCATTCAGGGTCACACCTGAATTTGTATATATATATATAAAAAAATCCCAGCTCGCCCCTACAGGCGGTCTTTTTGCCCTTTCAAGCTCGGGTCCTCTACCAGAGGCCTGGGACCTTCTTCCTGATGTTCCCGTCACTTGGTATTGCAACGTCTATCACTACGGCCTTCTTCCTTTGTTTGTCCACCACC
>JAVDPK010002139.1:238159-255785 GCA_034780415.1 Cichlasoma orientale
TTCTTACGCCTCCTCCTCCTCACCTCCTCTGAGCTTCTGAGCGCTTGATCTCTCTGTTTGCAGTTTGGATGAACTGTCTGAGCAGTTTTAGGACACAAGTTAAAGTTTGTGTTTCACAAAAGGTTTGCCATGAAGAAGGTTTCAAAGATAGCTGCAGTTCAATCTGTTACTGACTAACCAGCAGCACAGACCCACCTCCAAAGGAAACAGAAGATGATCCCAAAACTTTGAGCCGCTTTAAAACTTGAGCTGCAGCAACTTTTCAAAAAACCCCCATTATATTCTGTATTCAACATTTTCTACCTTTAAGTAAAATTATTTTTCCTGTGAGACATGCCAAACTAAATATAATTATATAATATTATTATAGAGTTTAGAGACTATGGACGCTTACGTCCACTTTATTTATTTATTGGACATTCATCAGAATTACAGGTTAGTTTCCCAAATTTCATACTTAACAATTAAAGTTATTTATCTTGAAATTCTGATTTAATCAGAAGCATCTTGAAGTTTGGAGATGATAAGATGAAATTTTGAGATAATGCAAAAAAAATTGAACTGCAGTGGCAGAAACAAGCTTCCATATGTAACAATAAACATGCCTAACAGCTACAAACCTGAACCAGATGCTACAAGATCGTTTTATGGATTGCGTGAAGGTCTCCAATAAAGTAAAGGACACAGGATGTATGCTAATGGATTGGTGGCATCACCAAAATTGCCAGTGCCAGGCTGAGCACTAAATAACTGGCAATATTTCAGCTGTTATTGAGGTTATTTGTTTGTAAATATGATGCTCAGAAGTTTTGTCTTGCCCTTTGGTGCAGATGTTCTTCTGTGGAATACTTCAGGTCTGGTTTTCGCAGAGGCAGCAGCATAGCTGGTGAATCTGTCATCATGGTGAAATGTGGTCCTGCAGAGGCCTGAGGCAGTCTGAGCGCTGAGGCAGCTGTTTATGAATCTGTCTGTCAGAATTCACCATGATAGGATCACAGCTGTGAGAGAGAGAGTAGCAGAACTTTATAGGTGTGTATTTGAAATCAAATCAGAGTTTGGTGAACTGATGGGTTGAAGCATTAGCGTGTTTGGGGGGTGGGGGGTGCTATGGAACATAATAATAGATTGAAACCAGAGAACATCTTACCAGGGGACACCTGCAGCGACGCCATCCAGCTGTCCGACCACGCCTGCCTGTGAGCGTCACCTTCATTTGGATCTCAGCTACATACCTGCTATGTTTCGTCACTGCGTCTCGCACCATTGCAAAGGTAACGTGTTGAAAACATCTGTCTGCAGACCTCAGAACTGCTGACAAACACGTTCACATGGTAAAAACTGTGTATTTATGCCTTCTGCTTGGTGGCCTAACTGAACACACACGTATCCATGAAGTCCAGCATAAATGTCCATACAGGTGGTTCGTCCACTCTGACAGGACACACAGCAGTGAGACAGACACACTGTTGCATTGTGGTGTTTGGGTTCGGTTTAGGCATAAAAGCTGTTTCCCATGTTAAAGTCTTGTGTTCTCTGGACCCATCCACCCACCCTGGGCTCCTCTTTGTGATGACTTTAAAGCTGTAAAAGAACATCATCAGACTCCCCTTTTTGCGCCACTCTGTGACTGCCAAGGGGCACTTGACATTAAATCTAACTGGGGGGGGGGGGGGGGTGTAATAAACAGCTGCACAAACAACCCGTTCTTGATTTCTTATGTAACAAAACTGTTTTTCCCCCTAATTCAAGACTCCTGCAACCTCCCACAGGAGGCTTTGCAGGCAGTTCCAAACCCTCTTCTACCTTGCATGATATCCATGTAAAACCACAGAGGAACCTTTGGAAACTGCTTCAGTTTTTCTAAGTTGCCTGTAAGGGCCCAGTGACCCAAGCTGCACTGCAAGAATCCATTTAATGATCATAAAGCTTCAAAATGTCCACAAAAGCTCTGAAATGTCCTAAAAAATCATCAAAGCCTTTCCACCAAAAACACTGGACTGCTCTTCACCTTGAAATCGGCCCGTACCAATGCAAGAAGCAATGTGTCCTGCATGTGTGGTGGCTAAAAGTAAGGGTTAGGGTTAAAGGTTACATTTTATTATATCAAACCACACACAAACAGGCCAACAGGTCTCTAGTGGCCCCTCCAAGACTGGGGGCATTTTTCAAAGAGTTTGTAGAGGCTAACAAGAGTCTTGAAGTATTTGCGAGCATTTCAAAACAATTTTAAAGTATTTTTATTCTGTTCAAACAGTCGTTAGCAGATTTTAGCAGCAATAAATGAGTTTTCAGGGGATGCTGAAGCATTTCGAAGGCGGTACAAACACTGCTGTAGTCATTATGGCAGTAATCTGAAATTAGTTTCAAGGGTTTTATATAATATATTTATATTATATTAGGGTTTTTTTTACCTTCTTGAAAATGTGACACACCTTTGAAGTTATTAGAAACCTTCTCTGGATGCTTCAAGAGTCTGTAAAGCCCCGTGTGTAAGGCTGTAGGAGCTTTTGGGAACGAGGTTATCATGATTTGTTTTATCATTAATGCCCTCCAGCCGCTGCACTTATTGTGAATAATGTGTTTTGAAACTAGTGTTATTTTAATAGATGCCTTGTTTTTGTTACAAACTAACATTTAGTAACCCCATAGCAAAATTTTTAGAAGAACAACAAAACCGTAATCACAATCACACAATCGCACAATCACGAGGCCTCACCCGTCTGCAAACCTGGTGGTCAAGATGCCCAGGCGCCCGTGTTCGCTTGCTGCCCTGTCTGCATAGCACCGAATACCTGTGCCCGTCGGTGGTGGTCATTTCTTTGACCTCTGCCTATCCCAGGTCAGGCTCCAGGAGATGGCCTTGGATTTCTGTCTGAGAGCTGATGAGGCTCTCCAATTCTGAGTGGTCCGATTCATTAAAGCTTCCCAAATCCGCAGTCTGGCCTAACCAACCGTTTCCATAGCATTTGCACATCATGAAAAACAGGAAGCAGCGATGCATTAAACGTTACCTCAGCTGTTCAAAAACAGTAAGTGAAGTCCTAATAACCACAGGAGTTCAGTTATTGTTTAAAAACACACATCTCGAGGTATGAATGGCAGCCTGTACACAAAGTTCCACCCTTATTTGTTCATCTGCTCTATCAGATATCAAATCACTCAGCTGCGCCAAATGTGTGTGCTGGACTGTACATGTAAACACATTTTCACAGTAGTTCATGGACTCTTGTTTAGGAATGGTGATTTACCAGGAATCAGGATTTATCAGGAATGTGTGTGGGGGACATCGCAAGGTCATGTGTGTGTAAATACGGCATACGTGTGTGTGTTCATGTATGTATGTGTGAGTAAGAGTAATAATGTTTTTAAGCCTGTATTTATACAGGGTTTAGTGGGAGGGCTGCAAAGGCAGGACGTCCTGCATCTCCAAGAGAAAGTTGTTTATTCATGCAGGTCATTGCAGACAAAGTTTTCTCACGGTCATTAATTCAGCTTAGTACATATCCAGACCTGTACCACAGTACTGCAGCTTTTACTACATGCCCTGCTTTGGAACATCTCCAAGAACCTCTGGAACCTCCCCAAGGAGCCCATTACAGGAGTCTTTAAAAACACTTCAAACCTTTTAGCCTCAGCTGGCTAAAAGGGAGTCCAGAGGTTCACAGGGACCTCTGGACTCCCATAAGGACTTAATGCCTATAAAGTTTAGGAGTCTGGGTGTGCACTCAAAAGTCTGATTGTAGCATCGGGATCTTCTTTGAGAAATTTGTATACTGCATCAAAGACCTTCCCCAATTCGATGCACATGATCCCTTGAAAGACTCAGTGGAACTTATAAGCCAGAGATGCTTTAACACATTTGAATCTTGGAGAACTGCTGGGTCTGAAACTCTTAGTGCTATATTTAGTAAAAAATTACATTTGGTCTTTACTGTAACAAAGTAGACTTTAAGTGTTATTAAATTCCTCAAAACAGAAATGCAGACATAAATGAATCTATCGAGTGATGTTCAGCAGTCGCTAAAGCTGCAGAAAAAAAAAGAAGAAAATCAAGTGTGAAAGATCAGAAACCCACTGACAAAATCCCAAAAAATCTAGCACACAACTTCCGATTCAACGAAGACAAAAAACTTACACATAACTTTTTATTGACAGAAGACGTCATACAGTAATGCCTCCGGCCATCCTTGATGCACCACAAAGATTGTACACCCAACGGCCACAAAGGGACATGTGATGAAACCCATTTCCTCTCCACTCACGGACAGACTGATCTTCACAGGTCTTCAAAAAGCCACAGATTATTATAATTTGGAAAACATTTCACACTCGAGCCACCAACGAGTCCATTTGGAATAGTTACTATTATCCAAACCATCTTTCACTCAGCCAAGCTTCTTTAAAAAGGTCAGCTCCTCTAGTTGGCCTTGTGAGGCACATCAGTTGTAATGAATAGTGTGAACCATGAACCACGACTTCAGCATTGTGGTTTATTTAGATTTTTAGCCAATTTTTATTGTTTAATGGGTCTGGATGTGGTTTGTAACGTCTGTCTGCCACATTTGAACCTCTTTAGAAATCTTAGAAGCTATCTTAAAGACATCATCAGGAAGTCAGGAGCCTTTAGAGGAAAACCAGTGACCTCCAAAACCATCTAAATATGCTCTATGCATAAAATTCAGTGGATGTGATTTTAATGTTCACCACAAATTCTAACTTACCTCAGTGCCTCCACTTCAAGCGTGAACAGTGAGCAATACTGAACTCTAAGCTTCTAAGATCTCACAGTTCAGTGCTAAGAAGCACTGAACTATAAGATCCCCTTCACAAGCTCTGGAATCTGCTCAAATATTGTGCACTATTTTGCAGCACATGCTGCAGACTTAAACACCAGAAAGCCCTAAAGATGAAGAAAGCTGGCCAGCTCATTTATCAAAGATTGTCAGCTGGATGGGATTTTTCAGAAAACACTAAGAAGCAAGAAAGAATTTAGAGAGGACCCAGAAAGAGCGAATCAAAGCCCACTTGTTAAAAGAATAAACAGATGAAGACATCTGTCATGTTCGCAGTGGTGCAGTTTCTTTGTGATGAGTGAGATGACTGAAAGCGTTCCGTTCTGCCAGATTCATTTTGTGTTATCATTACACACACACACACACACACACACACACACACACACACACACACACACACACACACACACACACACACAAAAATTTAGTAAAAAGAAAATTTCCAGCAAAACTCCATGCCACAAGCTGTAACACAGCCAAAATGATCAGCCAATAAATTTTAAAAAGTTTTAAAAAATGTACCAAAATACCAGAGAGTAAGGCATAAGGGTTAACGCACAAGAAAACCTGCACATATGGGAAAGCCACATAACTCTCTATCAGTGGCAGCCTATCTCGCTTGTGCTGGTGCCCTTATTTCCCCGAGGACAACTCCGGCAAGCCAATTGGAGCAGTTACACATGCCAACACTCTCATGCAGCCATTTAGCACACCCACCCAGTGGCTCTTTTCATCACCTTTGCAGTCAGTAACTCTCACAAAGACACAGACTATATGCACATGGAGTAAATTGACAGAAACAAAGAGACACAAACGCAGACAAACTGTCTTATTTAGAATGATCGCGTACAGACACACACTTCCCCCACTTTAATCTTCAGGGCAGGCAGAATCTATGAGTGATTTATTTTAAACCTTTCCCTGGGGGTTTTACAGGATTGAGCCAGTACTGAACCTGATCACAGCACTCACTTTCTATGTCAGCAATTTATGAATCCACCCCCTTAGTCTGAATTTGTCTGGGTGCGCATGTGTGTTTGCAAGCGAGCTAATGAGTGATAGAGCGAGGCGGGAAGCAAAGACATGGAGAGAGAGAGAGAGAGAGAGTGAGAGGGAGAGACACAGGAAGAACGAACTGGCACTGTGATGAGTGCGTACTGTAAGTTAGCATACTGTCTGTAGCACACACCCCCATGGTTTTGGGTGGTGAGTCACTCTCTGCACTTGCAAGCTTGCATCCAATCGTACATGCCTCAATATGAAACACAATTTCTGTTTGCATGTTCTTGGGCGTGTTATCGAACCTCAAAGATGTGAAACATGAACCTCAGATGTTCTGTAAACGCTAAGCTCTGGGACAACAAAGTCGAAGCGTGACACACCCTCAACAGTCGCGCTACCATCACCCATTCACAGCCCCGTAGCTGCTAAGTACCATCCAGATAACTGTGTCTAATTTCACTGGATACTATATTTCCATTTGAAAGGGGGTTAGTGCCCATTGAGCAGTGTGTTATCGTGGCTGTACAGACAGAGACAGGCTCCCTCGCTCCTCCCAGCCTCAGACGGAGAAGCCATCGATTTGATTCAGTCTTAAAAGCCAGGTCAGCCTCAGCAACGGCAGCTTATGGAAAAACCATTACCCCAGGTGAATTCTGAAATGTTAACCTACATGCATGTTTCCAATCACTCTCCTGTTTTCTCTGACTGCCCTACACAACACCACAGATGGAGAAGAGACAGGAGAGGGAGCTCTGTGGGTTGCTCGTCAATGGAAGTATGCATGCTCCTCACTAGGTGAGTCATGCTGCCTTTCTTTACACTCCTTGTCCAAGGCCACCTACCTTACACCTCCACTGTAGCACAGCTGCTGCCAAGTTACTACGCCTGCTCATCCATTACACTACTCACAGCCTCTGACACTGTAGAAAAGTCACAGATGACTAATTTTATCCAGCACAAATGCCTGCTGCTACACTGAAAATGATATGTGGGGTTTGAAGTTGAGACCCATATCAGTTAGTTAGAATATCATTATCTTATGTCATTGGCCTGGGTGAGGGATGTTAAGAATAGCATTTTGACTGTGGTTGGACTTGCTGTCTATTGCGTCTCACATCTGTTCACTATGGTTTTCAAACAGAGTTACCAGCCAAGGAGAAGATGGGGTTTATTGGTCATTTCAGTTTGGTTAATCTTCAATCAATTAATTTTCTTAACAGCTTATCAAAGTTAGGGTCACAGTCTGGACTTTTTCTCAGCTGTAACAGGGCAAAAGATGGGTACGCCCTGTTCAGGCTGCCAGTCAACTACATGACTCACCAGACACTTTATTAGGTACCCTTTACTAGTACCAGATCCCCTTTTGCCTTCAGAACCTCCTATGGAAATGTTGCTTAACCATTTTGACATGATAGCATCACAAAGTTGCTGCAGATTTGTCAACTGCTCATCCATGATGCGAATCTCCCATTCCACCACACCCCAAAGGTTCTCTGAGATATTATGTTCAAGAATCCATCCATCCATCCATCCATCCATCCATCCATCCATCCATCCATCCATCCATCCTCTGTTCCAAAAACCAGTTTGAGATGATAGGAAGTTTGTGTCATGGCACCAAGTAGCCATCAGAAGATGGGCACACTGTGGTAATAATGGTATGGACATACTCAGCAACAATACTCAATTACAATGCTTAAGCTGGTACTACTACCAAGTATGCCAAGAACATATCCCCCATACATTTACACCGCTGGCACCACCAGTCTGTACTGCGGATACAAGGCAGGATGAGTCCATGCTTTCATGCTGTTTACACCAAATTCTGACCCTGCTATCCGAATGTCACAGCAGAAATCAAGACTCATCAGACCAGGCAATGTTTTTTCAATCTTCTACTGTCCAGTTTTGGCGAGCCGAACTGTAGCCTGAGTTTCCTGTTCTTAGCTGACAGGAGTAGCATCCGGGGTGGTCTTCTGCTGCCTCAGTCCATCTGCTTCAAGTTTGGTGCAACAGTTCAAAGCAATGTGCCCATTCTCCTCTGACCTCTGGTCTCAACAAGGGATTTTCTCCCAGAGAACTGCTGCTCTCTGGATAGTTTCTCTTTTTCAGACAATTCTCTGTAAATCCTAAAGATGGTTGTGTGGGAAGATTCCAGTGGATCAGCAGTTTCTGAAATACTCTGTCTGGCACCAACAACCATGCCACATTCAAGGTCACCTAAATCAGCTTTTTCCCCTATTCAGAACCTTAGTTTGAACTTCAGCCGGTCATCTTCAACATGTCTACGTGTATATATATATATATATATATATATATATATATATACACACATACACACACACACACACACATGTGTATATATACATGTGTATATATATATGAATAAAACAAAAAGTGAAATAAACAAATTATGCTTATGTAAGCTTCTATTAGGAGGAGACGGTATTGGGTGACATCACATGTATAGCTCTATTTGCACTGCATTCTTGAGGATGAAGCGAAGGCATTAGTTTAAAAAAAAAATCCAATAAAAATATGCATTTTTAACATAAGCTCAGCATAAACAAACATCTTGATAATGAGCCAGACATTTTTGCTGTGGAATCAACTTGCTAATGGCTGTTGGCAGAAAAAAAAAAAACTGGAAACATTACAATGTTTCTATATCAACAAGTATATAGAAAGAACACTCCAGAGATTGATAACATTCAAAATCAGCTTAAATACAGATCCAGTCAAATACTTCTTTGGACTAAATGAATCTACTGAACAGAGATGACCGAATGTCATGTTCAAGTCCTATTTCCTGAATTATCCAGTGCTTCGTTTCTTTGCATTGAAAAACAAAAACAAAGGAACAGACATTACAGCCCATTAATATTTACAGGCATTAATGCTCACTATGGAAGAAGCGAATGGTATGAGTAGTGATAACAACATTAGGTCTAAGTCTGTCATATGAAATGTGCTGCGCACTTGACTTCATTTCGCTGAAAGTCTGACCAGCTGTGTGGCCTTGCATGCTTGATGTCAGGGAGATATATGTGTGTACCAATGTAAATGGGGTTAATATACTGCAGGGGCACTGCTAATTGGGTTAGCAAAGATTCCATTACAGCTACTACGCTGACAGAGCCAGCTTGCTATTGATCAAACGGCTGAATGAAGGGGACAAACAGCAGGTGCTTTAATTAAACAAGTCCAAGCACATGAAAAAAAAAAAAAAAAAAAAAAAAAAAAAAACCAGACTGGATACACACACAAATGTGTCTCTTTACACTGGAGCTAACTGCACAAGCTTAGTTGAGAAAGGGAGGGTAGAGGTATGTGGATCAAATCATACATATAAAAGAAAAAAAATGGTGACGGTATTTACAAAACTGGTAGCAAATAGCTAAATAAATATGGATTTACGCATGTGTTTGCATGAAAAAGTGTGCATGAGAGAGAAAAAGACAAACCACCTGGGACCTCAGCGCTCTTTCATGTGGAGGTGAATACATAAATAATAAAATTAAATCATCAAAAACAGCCCAAAATAGTCCCAGCCCTTCTCTCAGTAATATACACACTGTATTACATGTTCCACATTCTGCAGTGTTACATTAGTCTGCTTCAGTCCTAAAATTAAATTATCTATATATTAGAATGTCAAAATGATTATGCTTCTTTTTTTTTTGGCACTTGCGCAAAAATTAAAATGACCTAAGGACAGCGATAACGGGCTTTCTGATTAAAAATGTCATTTTACAATAAAATGTGAAAGAGCTATTGTCAGTAATGCCTTGTTTATCTTCAGGCTTTGATGTGCTGCTTGCTTCCATAGCTACTCATTATCTGATGGTAGCTAGGTGCAATCTGCAAGGTGTCGGGGGAGCAGAGAACTAAATAAAGATATTTTCAAGGTTTTCAAACACCAAGAAATCTCAACCCCAGTTGTGACACTTTACTTCCTCGCTTAGCACAGTCTGCTGCCTCCTTAAATAGCTCAGTGTTTCTCTGAAGCCAGGCACTTGACTTAACACCAAGATAGACAGATAGGGGTACGTGCAGCAAAAAAAAAAGAAAAAAAAGAAAGATGTCAGTGCACCAAAAAAAAAAAGAAAAAAAAAGCCACACCATCCCTGCTGCGACACGCACACAAACCCAATGCAAGATCTCAAGATTGATGTCGTGTGATCCTGCTGTGTACAATGTGATAGGCAGTTACGTAAATTCTGGTTTCTTAGGTTTTGATTTGAAAAGATCACAGTGTCCTGGCCCTGTGACGAAATTATTTCTTTTTTTAGCCTTTTTTTTTTTTCCATGTTAGAAAACCTAAACTGTACAAGTAACCTCAGAGGAAGGAAGTATAAGCAAATGACTCTGACACGAGCCCTTGGGTAAAGAGATCCTTCTGAATCCTGAAAGTTGTGGAGTGCCGAAAACCAGTATTTAAACGGATTAGGCCCCTCTTGTTTATGTTTTGATTTTGCTGTGAACTATTCTTTAAAGCCGAAGGCAGCCTCTGGAGTGGAGTTCAGATGATGTGATCTCTCTTTCCACAAGCCACTCTTATTAAGCAGCACCACTAAAAGCCTGAGGATTCTCTTACTAAACCAATCAATAAAGGATCTGTCTTGCCATGGTCCCCGGAGCCCTCGACTCCACCCTTCATTCTTCCTCCCGCTTTCACTGTCCCCCACAGTCTCACTCATTCATGGTAAGCACAGGGTGAAGCCGATGCTACTGTGCGCGTGTGCGTGCGCGTTTTGCGACAGACCCGGTGGCCAATGTGCCGCTATTTCAAACCTCATGAGGTGAAACAGGTGAAAACAGTTCTCTGAGGAAGAGCTGAGGCGCAAACCGCCTGTTAATGAATAAATAAACAGGGAAGTCAGCATGAATGCCCCACTGTCACCATGTTCTTTGAGTGCAGAGGCTGATCTTCCATCTGTAACACCTGTGTGACTGTCAGAGGAATCAATAAACAGCTACTGTTGCAAAGGTGAACTCGCCCACCAGTGCTCACTCTGCTCCCACTGTCTGTGTCTCTAACAGACAGAGACTTTTATGCCAGTAAGACACCCCACGTTCAAATTAATGCCGTGAGTGTGAGTTGCCAATGAGAGCGAAACATATAAATACATGCAGAGCGCATAAATGGAAGTAGAGGGACAGATTGCCGGCATAATAACACCAAATTTAATGCAATTAGGAAGATATAACTACATAAGATCGAAAGAAATTAAAGACTGCGTTTTATATATTTCTGGCTACATCACAGGTATGGTAACTTCATATCATGATATCGTGAAACTGTCTCCATGCATGCTTGTAACGTGTTGAGTTAAAGTTGCTGCTTTTAGCTCAGCACAGATCTGATCATGAAAAATGCTTACGCGACACTCTCCCTTTTCTCGAAGCAAGATTAGGGAGCATTTTTATATACAACAGCACAAAAACACCAAGATGAGGCGCGCCAAAGAAGAGCATCCCGTCCTCGTTAATGAGATCAAGAAGATATGCTCAGTTTGTGCAGATTAAACTTTATTATAGTATAAACACTTCTCCACCCACAAGAAGTCAGAAATTCTAACTTTAAGAATGAAAAACTCTCCTCCCTCTTTTATCAGCACAGATACAGAGTACTTGTTGTACTGTGGCTGTAAGGCATTTTTCAGCGTGGCCCTGAACATTCAGAGGAGCAACTCAGCAGACAGCTGAAGACTGTCGGGAGTGCTGGAAAAGGTCGAGCCAAGTCAAATTTCCTTAGGCAAATGAAACTAAAAAGATTCACTTTTTTACTTAAAATAGGAACTTTGCACACTGCACACTTTGGATCTACACAAATGTCACAAATGGAAACTCAAATTACCAGTTTATACTGTTTGGGTTTTTTTTTTACTGACATTGAACACATTAAAATTTTTGACCACAATAGCTAAAGAGAATTTGCTTTAACAGATATGTTTTTAAACTAATGGGGGGCATATTAGTCCCAGTTTTGAGCCTCTCGTGTATCATTTTAGGCACAGAGTTAAGCATCTAATTTTTTTTAAGTTATAAGAAAGAAAAAAAAAACTCTAGAAAATAGAGACAGTGTTTATCAGAAGTCATCTCTGAGAATTCAGAAATTACCAAAGCAAAGACCCACTTATCCATCTGACTGAAAAAAGAATCCACTTTCCCAATTTGCACCTATAATTCAACACGGTTATAAATTCTGTGTCACATTGTACAAACTGAGAAAAGGGTTACATTTCTTTCTTCCTTTATTTTCTTCTTAGAAAAATTCTCTATGACTCATGACTCAAGCACAAAGTTGGGCAGAGGTAACACCTACACATGTTTGGCACTTCAAACAGAAAGGGCTTTGGTGATGATTAGGATTGGGGCAAATTATGTAACCCAATATGTCATATCACTTCCTTCCTTTTGATGCAGTTATCCGGTCTACACCGCTGCAAAATATTTTAATAAGAATTTTTTTGAGCCATCAAGGGGCTCTAAGTGGGTTCCCAAATTTGATTTTCTGGAATTATTACTTCACGACTTCCTGTGGTAGAGCTTACCAAATAAAAGCGTGTAAATTTAAGAATAGATGACTGACTTAGGGTAAAGAAGAAACTCACAGGGGGCCATTTGGCAGACAGCAGGAGAAGGTGAGTCAGAGAGCTAATTAATTAAATTGACACACTATTAAAAAAAAATCAGCATAATGACATTATATACGCATTCACACTACAAGTAAATAAAATAATTCCCTTTTTTTTTTTACTGTGATTTTTTTTTTCTTTTCAGTTCTACAGAGATTAGCAACCTACTGTAAAGAACTGTCTCGCGATGTAACACCTAAAGAATTGTACGGTTGCATTATCATTACTGTAGGTAATTTATCATGTTTGCATTGTATCATGAGTTAACTTGTGGTTCCCACAATGGCAATTTGTGGGCCTTCGTGCATCCCTTAATGGATCACACGCAGTTAATGGATCGCATGCAGTGGCAGCACTAAATAAGATTTAAAGGTGGAAAGAACATTTCCTCAAAGCATATTTTGACAACTGCACGCGCTGCTGAGACCCAGAGAGTTTTCAGACTTTCTAAAATCAGCTATTAGGAAGTTTAATGTAAAACAGTTCTCACTGCTTAAATAAACTGCTTAAAAATACTAGATGAGGCTGGTTACTTCAAGAAATAAAGCTGAATATAATGTGTTTGATAAAGCCACAAAAGCTGGCTCAAGGTTCAGAAGAGGAGGATAATTTCTTCCGGATCACGTTTAACAGGAGAGGATGTGGCGCTTTACCTCCATCCAGTAATGAAGGTAAAATGTTCAAAGCAAGCAAATTGTTTTATGCTGCTGGATTATAAGTGGATTACAAATAGACGTAATGGGGAGTTAAAAGCAAAACTATGTAAATCACTGCTTTTTCTTTACTTTATTTATTGTTTGCACTTGTTTTCAGGGACATTATGCCGTAGCGCTGCTGAGACATGAATCAATACTTACTGTATGAATTACCGTGCTCAGACTCTAATGGCAGGCTTTTGCCACGCTAAGCCTGAAATATATTTAGTGCACAGTGAGACAATGGACACTAAACTTTCAGCGCACTCGACAATTAGTCAGGAGGATTCTGCATAATTGTGAGTTAATTGCATGAAGTGATGACTCAGGGGATGAGCTGTAGTAACCATTTCTGAGTTTTTGTTTTAATGGAATATATGGCAAAAATGATGCAGGCCTGACTAAACTGTTTCATGAAGCTGAGAGAACAGTAAGTAAGCTTCACTGTCTGGTTTAAATTTTGAACAATGTACTATACAGTATATTTACTTATTTTTAATGTTGTGTTTATCATTAGATGACAGAAATAAAGAACATATATGCTTTCTTTCTTTCTTTCCTTCCTTCCTTCCCTTGGCCTCTGCAATGCCTTTTATTGCCTTATACAACAGAATTAATAATTTAGAGCATTTTATGCAGAGAGTAAGTTTTGGTGCCCTTTGGTAACAGATCCATGGCACTAATGCTGGGTGGCAGGCCAGTTTGAAGCCCTGCACTACAAGTCAAGGCTAGGGCACATCTGTCTGACTGACTGGCCAATCTACAGCCCCTCAATCCCTGAGCTATTAGGCACGCAGCTGACATGCACGCATGTCTGTGCACATGCACACTTTGAGGATTCATGGACCATTAATGCTGTGTTCTGTAAAGCTCCCATCACGTTTAACAAGCAAACCAAAAGCCATTGACAATGACTTACATTTTCAAAGCCCTCACCAGCTACATGCTGCTGAGGGTCTCTGTCAGAGAGATTATAATGAAAAGACAAAAAAATTTGAAGAATCCTGATGGGAAAACTCTGTAATGGCAATATGTAGGCCCAAAAAGCAATCTGTCCACTTTGTTAAGACAGTTGTGTTGTTGCATTGCTACAAGCACAGTCTGCAACTGCAAAGTGCTGGTTTCATGAAACACTGCAGAGTTCAATGCATTTTGAATCTGAATGACTCAGTATTGCTGTACTTTGAACGAGGCAGTTAACTGGCTAAGGTTAGCTAGCTAACGTTGATCAATCAGTTGTTGGATTTAGGATCATTGTAATCAGCATTTCATTATAGCAGAGGCAGTTTATATGACCCTCCACTGACAACCAGAGCTGCTGTTGAGAAGAATGGACTGAGATATGGCAGGGTTATGTGCGAGCAGTTGTGCAACAACTATCCAGAATGTTGGCCAAACAAAACCGGTAAGGCTAACTCTCAGGCAGCAAATAAAAGCCCAATTTTGCCCTCTAGTCTTCTAGTCTAGAGAATTTTGTAGCGATGCACTAGTTGAGCAGCAAGAGACCAGAACCGGCCCAGTCAGTCTCACGTTTGTCTGATTATGAGTCAGTCCATTGCATCCATGCTCAACATGCGCACAGTGATGCAGGCCGCTGGCGTACTCACATTAGCAAGAACTTTCCATAAGCAGGTTCTTGTTAAAGTTCTTCACTGTGCGTGACGAAGACACACGTTTCACCAAAGTAAACCGAAGAGGAACCAAAACCAACAACAAACCAAAAATCACTTTCATCCAGCTGAACGTGTACAATTTGGAGAAGCTAGCAAAGGGAAAGCGGCTAAAACTAAAGCTAGCCAGAGCTCAGAGCCAGTCCCAAGCTAGCAGCTGAGCCTCAGTATGAGCAGTGAAAACACAAAGCAGTTATGAGGGAAAAAAGAAATGAGTAAAAAAAAAAGAGCAAAGGTTCATTATACTGTTACTGTATATGTTAAATTTATAAACACACAGGGAAATGTATGAAACTGACATTTGCTTTGTTATATAAATCTGCTGTGCCTGCTTTTGTTTGGTAAGGTAAAATATGTCAGGTAAAGGTGGGTGTACAGCAGCTCATTTTCAGTTAATTATTTGTACCTCTTTTCAGTAGCATACCACTTTATTTTTAGTTCTTTAACTGAGAGAAGATCCTGTAACTTACTGCAGTCTGGGGAAACTGTAAAGTTTAATAATTTATATTATTATGACTAAAAAAATGCTTTGAAGAAAAGTCGATTTTTGTTTGTGTATGCTGTCAGTTATAGCTCTTTTAAAGAAAATCAGAATTGGCAAAAATCTGTAGCTGCACAAAAAAAAAAAAAACCCAAACAGAAATCAGAATTGGACAAGAAAATTGTACTTGGTTCATCTCTAGAAAAATGGGAATTTTATGTCCTTTCTTCTAAACATTATCATTCTTACTCAAAGACATCCCAGCATACCTTCTTGATATAATGCATATGTAACGGAATGGTAGTTTTCATGATAAAAAAAAAAACAAAACAAAAACTTGCACTTTTTAAAAGAGAGCATGATACTGTGAGTGGGATTACAAGCATATCTGTTAAAAGCTCAAATGTAGGCAGACATTAGTGTGTGGGAAAGACTATAACTGTTGTATAATTCTTTGCGTGAATATTATGAGTCAGTATGATTATGTGAGAAAAAAAATAACAGTGAATAGGCAGTTTATGTGTGCATTAGTGTGCAGAGCATTTATTTGAAACAGGAGGTTGTTTCTCTGAAGCTGTAGAACTTCTCACTTTCTGACTGGCTCGCAGCCTTTTTAGAAGCTTGTGTCTACTTAGTGGCACTTCCAGTTATCTTTATGTTTCAGGGGGGATTTAAATCGAACCATAGAGCAACACAACTTAAATATTCGCCAAGTTCAAGTTGCTCACCAAGAACAATAGCGAGATTTAAATGAAGATGATTTTCTATTCCAGTAGTCTTGCAGTATCTCCTTTTTTATGCATGCCATGCAAATGTACCCATTTTAAGCTGTTTTGCCTTCTGCATGTGTACCTGCTGGCTAGCAGTTACGTGAATCACATATGGAGCATTTAGTGAGTTTAAGATTGTGCTTGTGTAACAAACCAGACTGATCTCAAAATGTGACAAAAACACCTTGAATTTCAGAGCAGAGATGCATGTGTGTATGACACACTGACTCCATGTATACTGCAGTTCAATTCTCCATAAACATTTTAAGCTTATAATATTGAGTTGTTGTTGTTTTTAAAAACATGTTTAATATTTAGATCATTGTTAAAGGTGTGACACATTATACTGTGTTTGTAGTTTTTTGTAAGACTATTAGAAACACCTCTGAATATTATACAGTCCAATAGAAATTTACATTTATGATATAATTTCAATTAAACACAGTTTAACACTCAAAATTGGACTTTATAGCAGAAGAAATGCATTGGACAGCAAATAGGTGTGCTGTATGCAATTATGACATACTAAACACTATGATTGTGGGTATAATGTTTATCTGTACAGTTATGCTGTGTGTGAGTGCCGGTCTGATTTATGACCTAAGCAGCCACTCATAAATATTAGTCCTGAGGCACACGTCTGCGTGTGTGTTTATGAAAGAGAGTGTAAATGTTTCATATGTCGAAGTGCAAGGAAAACGGAAAGAGAAGAGACACTGTGGTGCAGGTGTGCAACAGAACCAGGGAGAGACTGTTTTTTTTTTTTTTTCATTTCTCTGAGATGAAGGTGGGAAGGGATGATGGGATGTAGGGTGGATGAAAGAGAAGGGAGGAGGAAGGAGCGCTCCAGTCCTGTCGCCTTGGGTGCATCAGCAGCAGGAATTGTTCTCTGCCCTGTGGGGGCCATCTGACTGTTCTGTCACCCTCAACAGAAGGCTGACTCTGCCTTAAAGTGCCCGGCCCCGCGCTTGCAGTTCGACAAGCTTGATGTTTAATACATACACAGGGAGAATATTGAAAATGCCTCAGGAGAAATGCAGCACACAGGCTGTAAGGGAGAGAGTTTTTTTATTCTTTTTTTTTTTTTCTCAGTTTGTAGAACAACCAAGAATAGAGGAGCTCCTGTACAAAGCGTGCGTGGGCAGGCTGCAAATATAATTGCTCAAGATTCGGACCAAAGCCGGAGTGCCGTTGCAAATTGTAAATACACTAGATGCAAGAGTTATGCACCTCTCAGAAACAATGCAGTTGTAGTGAGTGGGGGACTTCTTAAGTCTGGTGATTGTGTAATGCACTGACATATCTGTGGCAGGAAATATTCATCACACTCATACATGATGCTTCAGTTGACATGAGCTTAACACGTAAGCTGAAATGCCTCTCTCTCGTCTAATCGGGGTGAGCATGGTGTGATTCAGGGCATCACTCCTCAATAAGGCTGGAGAACGGGCCTCAGGGGTGACCCTCCTGCTTAAGTCAACACAATGGGTGTAATGAGGTGAAATACACACACACACACACACACACACACACACACACACACACACACACACACACACACACACACACACACA
>JAVDPK010002139.1:259118-272038 GCA_034780415.1 Cichlasoma orientale
CCCGCTTACAATGCTGTCCTGAGCTCCCTTCCCAGACGTCTGAACCCCCATTCACACCTTTGTTCCAGTGACCTCAACAGGCCACATGGAACAATGGAGTGAAGTCCCAAATTGATTTCTTCTGAAACCACTGATTAAAATGACCCACGCCTCCTTTCACACCTTGGCACATGTGATTATGCACATGAACAATAGAGGGTCATAACCACCTCCAGGGGACTCCGCCCACAGAGGTTTAAATACCTGAGTCTCTCCATGTTTTGGTTTGAGAGCTGAAGAAGCCTTTCAGATGAGAGGTGAAATGTCTTCAAGCAACAAAAAGAAGTCCAGTCACCTTTTTTCAAGCTCCAGAGACGACTTTCTCAATGAAATCTTCCCTGAGATCATTTCTAGTACTCTCTGATTCGCTGGAACTTTGTTAACTCAGAACCACATAAACCTAACAGAATCTCCACAAAATCTGGATTTATACAGAGGTGGACTCTCCAGACAGATTCGATTAAAGACAGAGCAGCAGTGTTTGAGGAAATCCAGTCTATGCACACCCAGGATGGATAAAAAGCACCACCCAGTGGCCAGAGTTGCAAACTGCACCCTGACACTCTTCAAAAACTCCTCCGAGAGACATTTTTCTGTAAAAAACAATCGAGCCTCCTTCCACGTCCTTCCTTTGATCCTTTTCATGGTTGTTACATTTACATATAACTTATCTTTACTTTATCTTTATATTCAGATTCTGTTCGAGTTATGAAAAAACGGCACAGTGATGAAATGGATGGAGTCTTTGTTTAAACAGAAATAGCAATCAAAATTCTGCTCGAGACTCCTGAACCAACACCGCGAAGAGACTCATAATTACTACTAACAGATGCAAAAGAATCATAAAAATTACATAAACACCAAAAGACAAAACAAAGAGACAAAAAAAGTCTCTCATTAGCTCACAGTCCTTTAAAATAAAACTAATAAAAAAGCCTCGTCATTAACTTTACACACAAAAAGACAAAGTCACAGCTTCAGAAATCAGTTTGTCCTTTATTGCTTCCATTTCCATACTCATCCTTTCCTTTACACACATTTCCATTTCTTTCACTTCCCCCTTTTTGCTGCTTCTTTACACATTCAGCTCTCCATTTCATCCCATTCATCACCTCTAACTTCTTTTCTCACAGTGCTTCCCTCCATTGTTTCAGTTTCTGAGTTAAATTCACTTGTTTTATGGCTAATACAGTAAATCTCAACCTCTTATGTTTACACAGAGAAGATAAGAATATGTTTCTAAATACAACGACTCCACCTCAAGAAGTTACATCCTCGTTCTGATGTTTTGTAGTCTTACTCTCTGCTGCCCATGGAAGCTTTTTCTGTCACTGCAGAAAATCATTTTGCCATCCATAACTCAAAATTTTAAGTTAGGTATCTCCAAAGTTCAACTTGCTAAATCAAACTAAGTCAGATATTGAGACAATAAGCCCCTACTTTGAGCTATAAATGGCAAAAAAAAAAAAAAGTGTTTTTCTTTCAGTGATGTAAACCAGCTTCCATAGCTGCCTCATTTGAGAAAAACAAATCTGATTTGAGGTTGAAAATTGAGGCTGTGTGACTGGTTAAGCTGGAGGCTGCAAACGCTGTACAGAACAGAAACAAAGATTCAGCTGCAAATGATGTAAAAACATGAAAACAAGAAAACATGACGAGAGAAGGACGAATATTTACACAACAGGACCAACTATGTTCCCCATTAGTTACAGTCTCAGCGAGCGCAGCTGGTAACAGTGCAGAGAACCAGACTTTTAAATGATGAGACAGAAAGAAAACAGGAGCTGCTGAGACATTTACAGTGTTGCTTCAGCTTAGAGAGGGAGCAAATGATTTAATTTAGTTTGTTGTCCCAATATTTAGATCTAATTGATTTTAATGTATTTAAGTTTTTAACTTTAACCATTAAAACCTGTAACTGTAACGTTTTTGTGTCCACTACAGAGGACACGAGGGCTCAGGAGGATAGACAACATCTCTGGAGTTTAAACAAAAAATAAAAAACAAATCAAAAACAGGATTATTTTCTGAATCTGAGGCTTCATTTGTTTTTGAATGGTTTTGTTTTAATGTGCAAACTGCTCCTTAATAAGAACCGTCTGAGACTGAAAGTCCCCTCCGCACCATCCATGATCTGGATCATCTGGAATAGTTTTTGATATTTTATTAAGAACATCAAGATTATATCTCCTATGATTTATTATTTCAGTTTGATTTGTGAACATGAATATGTTGTGAAATGTCAGATTTTGCCCTTCAGAACTTTCCTGGCTCCGCCTCCACCTCCAGGAACACCAGCACGTAAATATGTCCATAACTTTTTTGGTAACAAACCAATCATATAATTTTCTTGGCAGTAATTACTGGTCAGAAGGAGTTGAGAAGATATAATAAATAATGACCATCAGCAGATCAGCAGGTGGTCCTGAGAGGTCGGATGCTCCAGCAAACAGGAAAAAGACTAATAAATGTTTCTGAGGCGACAATAATGTGACCGAGCAGCTGCACCGAGACACGCGAAGGATTCATCGGAGTTGTGAGGGAGGAAAAAGTTTGTGGTTTATTTGTTTTTAATTTTGCTTCTCTTTTGATTTTTGCTGGTGTTTTCTTGACCTCTCAGGGTCACCAGAGTCTACTGGTTAAATATCAATAAAATCTGCTCAAAGGTTTCCAACTCAACACAAGTCTGTACTGACTAGAAGTTACCGAAAACTTTGGGGGAGCTTTAAGATATACGTTTTCTGCTCATCACTATTATTGTTATTATTTTACTATCGTAGAATATTTAAAGTTTGATCTCAAGAAAACAAGCGTCTCATGTGAAGAGCGCTCGGCCACTGCAAAGTGCAGCAGGCAGCAGAAAATGAATTTATCGACCTCAAAGGTACGTCCGGTCCTCATGTTGGAAACACATAATTAGTGTGGTTCAGTGAAGAGACTGTTAAACCATTGTGCCGTCAGAGCAAGCTTCTTTTCTTGAGACCACTGGTCGTGTGAAGACCTACAAGCACACACATTCTTTAAGGTGTCTGATGTGGTTAATTGGGAAGTGTGCTTCAGTACATTCAGTTAAATGCTTCAGGTGTGACTCAGTGGAGTTTGCCGAGGCAGTGCCACCCATTCACGACTACATTCAGCTATTCTGTGGTGTCTAACATTCGTCTGCTCCCAGCTGCATCAGTCAACCCTCCTGTCCATCAAGCAGTCTCAACCAATGCCAGATTGGGTTCTCCATCAGCTCCCGATGACTTGACGAAAACCTCTTCGTCTTCCTCCTCATCTTCCCCTTCAAAGATGGCAGTCATGGGGGCCGCGACGAGGCGGCAGCGGGAAGCAAAGCGGCGGCTGGCCGAGCAGGGAGGAGTGAGGGAGCGAGGGCGCATGGAGGAGGATGAGAGGAAGAAGAAGGGAGAGGAGGAAGAAGATGAAAAGAGGAGGTTATTATGATGCAGATCCCGTCGACTCCATTCAAACATCATGGAGAAGCTCTGAGCACACGGAGATGTGGAAGATGCTGGGACATCCAGAGTCAGGTGGGCATTGATGTCAGGGGTTTCTCCAGTTTGGGAGGAGCTTGTGGATTTTATTTGGTCTGATGAGGTGCGAGGCGGTGGCGCACTCTGAAGGTCGGCTCCAGTCGTGGGAGCAACAACTTTCCGAAGCCGCTCGACAGCCGAGATTCGAGATGACGACTCAGGCCGACTGCCCTTTCTCAGCAGGAGAGCCTTGAAGCTCTCGCTTCTTGCTGACCTTTGACTCCTGAGTGCTGCAGGTCGCGTCAGGTGTGGGTCAGTGGGGGTCACTGGAGGGGAGGAGGAGGAGGAGCCACAATGCTTGTCTTCTGGATCTCTTCTTCCAAGCATCTTCCTCTTGGACCTGACATAAGTGCGACAGAAAAGGGTTAACAGTAATAACTCTCAAAGCTGCATGTACTTAATCACATGGCTGCTGGAGGCTGCTCAGTTTCAAAATGTTATCGTTAACATGAAGTGGAAAATTCTGGGGATAAAAAACGAAATAGGCAACGAGGGCACAAATTTGTAAGGAAACTTCTAATGTAGGGCGTTAAAGAACGACGGGAAAGGAAGCGCACTGCAGGAAACCCAGATGGAAACACTTTGTTAAACAGTGCAGGGGAAGTTAATTAGCTGGGGAACAACGAGCAAGTCTTTGAGGATGAACAGGTTGCCAAATAAGCAGTACTCACCTGTTTGGAACACATCCTGTCGCTTTCTCTCTGGAGGTTTGAGTCTAATTGTAGCTCTGTCACTCAGCTAATGTCTGGGGATACTTTTGTCCTGTCTGACTCCTTGATTTTATCCCACCCTTGTTTCCCTGCCTCCCTACTGGCAACGAACATCTTAGCCTGTCAGTGGTTTACCTTCCCAAACCTATTCCTGTCAGTGTATACATGAATACCAATGATCTCTGGCTCCTCCAGTCTACATGCCAAAGTTTCCTTGGGGCAAGATACTGAAAACCAAATAATTTTTTATGCATTCGTTGGAGTGTGAGTGGGCGTGGCTGTTAGAAAGCACTTAAAGGTATAGAATAAACTGCTGCATGAATGTGTGTGTGAATGTGTCACTGAGGCTTGTAGATAAAAGTGATTTGAGTGCTACATAACCACCGCATGGATTTGATCAGATTGTTTAACATCAACAACTTATTTCTATTCCTATTTGGAGCAACAAGGAAGGAAAAGGGAAGAAAGGGTGAGTTTCTATGATAGGAGAATAACAAGGAGCTAAATATTTCTGCGGGTGTTGGGGGTTCATAGAAAGTCACTAAACATTTGTTGACCAATCAAAGGCTTTACCTGCAGCCAGACCCCAACTACCAGGGCATTCACGCTGTGCCTTCCCATACAGCACTGCTCCAAAGAGGCAAAGGTAGGAATCAAGCAGACAAGTGAGGATGTGGTTTAAAAGTTTGCCGAGCTCCAGTGCTGAGTATGCATTTGTGTGTCCCTACCTGTGGATGATGGTGAACAGATCCTCTGTGGTTCGCGGTCGACTAGAAATGAACATCTGATCTGCGGAAACGCTGCCAAAGACATCATCTGGAGAGGAACAGAAATGGAGTCAAGGAAACTGAATAGATTAGTTGAACTTGAACTGAAAAGCTGAAGAACACGAGAGCACAAACAATTATTTTAAGGATATAAAGATACCTGCTGGGCTGTGCACACGCCATTTATAGACATGATACTGGAGCAGAAATGTAAGCTCCTGTTGAGCTGCAGTCTGACTGAACTGAACCACATGCTGTACCTTACATAGCACCTGCATATTTGTGTCTACTCTCGCAGCTTGTTTGGACAGGAAACTTGGCCTACTTTGCCCCACACCTGCACAAACACAAGCTTTACCTACATTTATTGAATGATTACTAAGGCAAGTAGTGGGACAGCTGCAACAGAAAATGCTTACTCACTTTCACCAACCACATATTTGAGCATTTGCAGAAAGATGTACAAGCATCTGCAAAGATGGTTTAATATAATGGACAACAAGGTCACACCTTGTCTCACCCTGAAATAGTTAAGTGGTTAAGAAGAAGAGGAATCTTTGGTCTTGAGTCAACTTACCATCTAGAGGACTGCCGGCCTCCTTTGAGTTTTCTTCTCTTCTCTGGAAACGCCTCTCCTCTTCATGTTCACCTGGCTCTTGTATCAGAAGGTCTGGAAGTGACAGTTCCCCTCGCAGGCTGTCAGTGGACAGCGCACTGCTGAGAGAGTGCCTGCTCTGACCAATCAGAGTGTAGGAGCTTTCAGAGTCACTTAACTCTTGGTCCCAGACCTTAGTGACTCTCATCTTCTGGCTAATTTTCGCTGTCCTGTCTTTTGTCATATCTCTCTCATCTCCAGATGAGGATGAAGAGGATGACGATGACGAGGATGATGATGAGGACGATGAGGGGGAGGGTTCCATTTTTGCTGACATCATTAGCAGTTGCCTGCCTGGCCTTCTCTTCCTCCTTTTCCTCGCTTTGTCGTTTTTCTTTGTGGTGGATGACATTATCATCATCATTCTTGCTGTGTTAATCCCTCTCACTTCCACACTTTCTTTACCATCTTCCTCTTCATCTTCAGCTAGCGATGACCTCATCATCCTCCTCTGAAATGTTGTATCATCACCCTGATAAAGTTTTGTTTTGATATCACCACAGCGGGCATTTGTTACCCCAGTTTGGGTACCTTCTGACCACGTGGAAGTAGATCCTTGGACCCTTGAGCTTCCTAATGTGCTACAGGTAGCCATCCCCATGATCCTTGAGGAGGCACAGGTTCCATGCATTCCCATGGTCCCTAGGGAGTAGTTGGTCTTTAAGGTACCCAAGGTTTCGTTCCAAGTGTTTCTAGCCACTGTGGTTCCGATGCCTATGGTTTTTAAGGAGCTACTGGTCCCTGTGGTGCTCAGAGTCTGTGGAGTACAAGCAGTCCCAGAGGTCCCTGTGAGAGCCCCTTCTGTAGTTTTAGATTCAAAATGTGGTTTGGTTGTTTTGGGTGAGGTCAGTGAGAGATCTGGTTTCTTGTGCAGGATTGGTGGCTTTATCCGCTGAGGGGAGCTGGCAGGTGAGCGCTTAGTGATGTCAGCAGGTGTTGTGTTAATTGAGTGTACAGGTGTCACTGAGCTATCACTGGTGGATGGCAAGTGCTTCGGTGAAGGTGGGTTATGAGTCAAATATTTGTCTGAAGGTGTGCAGAAAGAATTCTCAGGAAGCTGTGATTTGCTGCTGAGCCCCGGAGAAGATGCTGCAGTCTGTCCACTGCTCTTCAACACACCTAGTTCTCGTGTGGCCTTGGGCGATGCCGTGAGGCCCAGAATGCAAAGATCAGGCTTCTTTGGTGGAACCGGCTTCTCCGGAGAGCGGAGCTTTCTTGGGCTACTTGACTTTAAGTCCTTGTTACAGTGTTTTATATCACTGTGCATTAAATCTCCACCAGCAGCACGGAGGGACTGCATTTGAGATTTATTCTTGTCATTTTTCTTCACTTCCTCGTTGCTCTCGAACAGCATTTTTCTCTCTGGAAGTTCTGTCATTTTAGCATGCGTTATTCCTCTTTCTATAATGTTTTGTTGTAAAGACAGAGGTTGGCTTATTGTGCTGATGTGGGTTTTGCCAGTATCATGAGACATTCTGACCCACGGACTCTCAGAACTGGACACTTCATTGTTAGCCAGTTTAGCATTTATGTCCCTCCTCTGTTCATTGCACTGTATCCTTTGAGGAGTTTCACCATTTCTCAGGTGAGGCCCACGACTTCTGTGGCTATCAGGATGAATAATGCTTTGTGGGATCTGAAGATTGTTATAATCTGACTCATTGTTGAGTTCTGACATCTCACTTTTTGTTTGGTGGCAGAAATCATGAGCTGATTCATGTCCAGGTTGGGTCATTTCAGCACTGACTGGGCTGTGAAGGCTAGCATCATCTATCAATGCAGCAGCTACATCATCTTCATTGTTGGCAACATGGCAAATATCATTTTCCGATCTTTGTTCAGCTAGCTTAACGCTGGTGTTGGTTGAGCAATCAAGATTTCTTTTAGCCAAGTCAGTCGAGTCCTGCTGAGCTTTTTCGCTTGGTATATCCTGGTTACCATGGTAACCATTAAACGACAAAGTGCCAGCATCAGTTGATGTAATATTGGTTAGCAGGACCTCGTGGTTCTTGACAGAGCGTAACTTGACACCCTGCAGAGCTTGGGCAGTCACCAGGGGGCAGTGGTGCACTTTACGATATTGGTTTGGAGACAAGCTAGGGCTTGGTGGGGGGAGGACAGAGGCAAAAGGTGTGGGCAGAGAAGACAAAGGAGGAAGAGGAGGAGGAGGTGGTGGTGGAGGGAGATCAGCAATTGGCATGTCTGGGAGTTCTGAACATGGGGGAGGAGGCGGAGAAGTTGGGGGAGGAGGGAAGTTGTTGGACGATGACACTGTGGATACCAGAGCATGATGGGAGGTCTGCCTCACAGCGTAGGAGTAGGGGGGAGGTGGAGGCCGGGAGAAGGGAGGTAGAGGAGAAGGCCTGGTGAGGAAGAATGATGGCAGAGGAGGTGGTGGAGGTGGAGGGGGCAGAGGAAGAGATGATGGTGGAGGAAGAAGAACGACAGGGAGTTTAGCGAACGAAGGAGCAGGTGAGCAGGACTGTGGTAAAGGGGGAGGGGGAGGAGGAGATTCATGAATGGGAGAGCAGGAGACTGGAAGCAAAGGAGACTCGAGCACAGGAGGAGGAGGTGGTGGGGGAGGGAGATGAACATGTTTGGCAGAGAATTCCGAGGATGTGCAGGAGGAGAGGGAAGAGGTTGAAGAAAATGAGGATGAGAGGGAGGAGAAGAGTGAAGACTTCCTCTCTGGCACTGGTGGCTTTGGTCTCCCTTCACCTCGAGACCTTGTCCTTGGCAGTGAGGAGGCAGCAGGGGACATGGGGAAGGAGGTAGAAGAGGAAGAGGAGAAAGGTGAGGTTGGGGGGAGGGAGAAAGCTCCAGGACTTGTTGTAAGAGGCGAGGATGGGGTAAGGGGTGAGGACACAGGTGTGCCAGGAGTTGGAGTGTTAGACTGACTGGAGTACCCACTAGAGGGCGAAGCAAGTCGCTGAAGCCCAGCCACAGAAGAGGAGGCTGGAGATTGGGGGTTGAGAGGAAGACTCAGCCCTTCCTCCTCTGAACCTGGAGACCCAGGGTTGAGATGAGTTGGTTCAGGGTTGGAAGAAGGAGATCCAGAAGAGGTTGATGCCTGGTAGACTGGGCTTAGAGGCTCAAAGGTTGAAACTGTACCACAGTTAAAACCACTTTGGCGTCTTTTGGTGTTGCTTCGGGGCACCCAGGGATCCTGAAATTTCTGTGGAGATGAGGTGGGTGTGCGCTGCACGGTGCGCTCTAGGCGGGGGCTGCGCTCCACCTGGAGAGTAGAGGAAGAGCGGGAAGATTTGCTGCGACCTGGCCGGCGTCTCAAAGAGTCAGAACGCAATGGTGGAGGAGGCGGGCGCTTGGATTTGCGGAGGGAGATGCTGCGAGTGACGCCACGAGAGTAGTAGGAGGATGTGCTTGACTTTCTTTTCTCCCGGTTTAGCGAGGGAGAGGAGGACATCCTCTCTGAACACAAGGAATTGCTATCAGTGCAAGAAGGGGAGGAGCGACCGGAGGAGATCAGTGGATCACAGTTCCAGCCTTCATCAGAAACACATCCACTGTGGACACTGGAGCTAGGAGAGAGGGTGTTGTAGCTCCACCTCTCCCCAGTGTAGGAACCACCATCAGAGAAGCACTGGGTGTCCTGCTTTGTGGTTGTCAGGTCATCCTGTGCAGGGTAATGAAACTGAGTCTCTGAATCAGTGATGGGGGAACAGGAGAGGGAGTGGGAAGGAGAAAGCGGCTCACTATTGGCCTTATCACTGGGGCAAGCCCACTCTGATTGCAGGGCACAACTAGGGGTTGCAGGGACTGATGATACAACGGGTGAGGAGGGAAAAGAATAAGAGGAGGAGGAAGGAGACTGAGGCATGACTCTGGCAGTGGGATCAAAGGGCAGCAGGGGGTGAAGATCGCTGGGGAATCCCTGTAGATCCAGTGACTGGAAAAGAAAACAGGAATAAAAAAGAGAAAATTAATTTAAAATGTGCTTTATGCATCTTTCAGCTTAACATAACAGATGAAATGGTTCCTAATGGCAGCTTAGAAATTTAGAAATGTCCAAAAATGGCCAGTTCCAAGCACAACACAGACTCCAACATCAGCAGGAGATTCCATAGCATGTCAGTGTTCTGGAAGTTCTCAAGTTATGTATTGATTATATTGGTGTGATAATAGTTTCTCCTAAACTGACCTGGTAGCAAGATGAGGAGGCACTGAGAGTCCTGTAGGACACACTGTTACAGCTGGCCTCGGAGTTCAGAGAGGAGTTGGTTGCCGGACGGGGGAGGGTGTGGCTCTCCAGGGATGGTGAGCAGCAGGAGGTGGAGTGGCTACCAATACGTGGGGAGGAGGTAAGGGAGGCCATGAGGCTGGACATTCCCTCTCCTTTAGGGGCTCGGATCCTCCTTGTTGATAGCTGCCCGTCCTTTCTTATTTCTTCCCCCTGCTCCACCTCCACGTTCCACTGTCGATGAGGAGAGCTGCATTCAGATGCTGGTCGACCCACAGTTGAGAACTCCCCGGGAAGACCCTCGGAGGCCGTGGGAGACTTCAGGAGGACATTATCCGGTATCCCAGTAACTGTCTTGCGGCGGCTCAGTTTACGGGGTCGCCGGGTTAGTGAGTCAGCATTGGAAAGTGTTCTTCGAAAACTGGCCTGACGATCAAAACTCTCACCTTAAGTGTAAACATACAGAAAAACTCAACAGTCAAGACATGAGAAACCAAGTCCATACAAGTCCTGAATCCAGTTCTAAGTCCAAGTTTAGCCTTGAAACTAACTTGAGTCCTGTGTTAGTTGACTGAAAGTTGAAGTCATATTCTACCTTTGATGTTTAGGTCTCAGTTAGAATAATAACCTGGTAAAATCATATGTCCCTGTAAGGTCTTTCAGGTCAAAGAAAAATCTCAGTTCCAAAGCTGGAATTGAGTCCCAGTTTTTTGTTTTAAGAAATCTTTATCAAGTCTCAGCTGTGGGATCAAAATCCAGATTCAAATAGAGACAATAAAAATCACAGGTTAAGGTACTTTCCCAAGTCAAAGTGTGGTGTCCTAAGGTCTAGGTGGGTTAGCAAGTCAAACCTCAAGTTGGATTTGAGTCTCATGTTAGACTAAGTCTAAATTACAAATCTGAGTCCAGTCCAGATTCAAGCAGAGAATTTGAGTATGAATCAAGGCCACAAATGTTTTCAGTTTGAATATAGACTATATGACTGAAATCAACTTCAAGTCTCAGTTGAGTTTCAACACTGACTCCAGAGTCCTTAAGAACAGAATCTGGATCTGAGTCCAGCGGTACCTGTTACATTGATAGGAACAATATCTGCTGCGACTGCTTCGGCCTGCTGCCTCATCCTCTCCTCCGGTGTTGGAAGTCGAGGGGGCGGGTCCATCTCCATTTCGGCATTTGGCTCGTTTATATTCTCATAGTCATCCCAACAGGAGCTAAGATGGACCGGGTTCAGGACCAGTGGGGTCAGGGGTCGCCTGTTGTTCAGGATGAACCTCTCATCTTCCTCTGAGGATGCTGAGGACTGGCAAAGAAAACAGGCAGAAACTCACACTTTAGTTTATGTAAATAAAATTGGGTTTTAATTCAGTTGAATCCAGCGCAGCAATGCTGGGGTCTAATCTAGCCTGGAGGGTCAAAGTAAACCCGACTAGCTGAATTCATTCCAAGGTGGAGTCTAGTCTAGTACCACTAGGTTAGTGTGGCCCAACTAGCTTAAGTTTAAACATTTTAGACTTGGAGTTTGTTGGCTGTTAGGGTAAAAACTCTGACTGGGTGTGACTGTGATGCTACTCTACTTTAGTTTGATCTAATCTAGTGTATCACACATCCATGTTTACCTTTCTCCTCCAAACTGAAAACTTGAAACAAACTGAAAAGCAAGACCGAGAGAAAAAGTCCAAGACTCTGGACCTCTGAGAAGGAGGGTCGAGAAAATAGGGAGGGATGAAAGGATGAGAAACAGAATGAAAAAAATAAATAACTGAAATAAAAGTAAATCACAGGTACAAAACAATGGCAGCAGAACAGTGTCAGTGCTTCAGTTTGACCAGCAGGTGGAAATCAAACACAGAGGTTCCACACTGATGCAGCAAACTGAAAACGAGCCAGACAGAACTGGACCACAACGGACCAACCAACTCTAAGCACAGTTGGGTGGTGCACTTGAGATCACAGGCCATGAGTCAGAGCCTCAGTCTGAACTGGCTGCATTTACTGATCAACCACAAAACAGAGACAGAGAAGGTGGTGTCAGAGTCTTCAGTCTCATTAATAAACACCACTGTACACATGTTTCTCACCATCTTCCTGCTTTTGTCCCTCCACCCTCGTCGTGCCGTTCCGTCTGATTGGTCGATGCCGGAGAATGGAGGGAGGGTGGGGCTCGGAGGGCGGGGTTGAGAACCACTGGGCCCACTGTAGCCATGCTGAGTCAGCCCGTTACATGCTACAGTCATACCATGAAGAAAGAGAACAGTGAGTTGAGTACGTGAGAATGATTGTGTGGTGTTTGCTGCAGTAATGAGCTGGGATCAGTGACTGAGCTCAGCCTTCCTCCTTTGTGTGTTCTCACAGTGACATGTGGCGCTGCAGCTGCTGCGGTGCTGCAGAGCGTGCTGCATGCAGACCCCTGCAGCGCTCTGCAGTCTGCTCACAGGCTGCTGTCACCTCTAGGCTTAATTACCTCTCAGATAAGACCACAGAGCCAGGATTCATGTTTCAAGTGAAGGAAACAGAACATTTATAAAGCTTAATTATTTAACTGAAAGTTTAGGAAATTAAACACGCGGTAATTTGGCATTTATTGCACTAATTTGTAATAAAACAGACGGGAGGTTGTTAATCAGGACTGATGCTGATTTAGGATTTACTGCAGATTTGAGAGGCTAAAACATTTAAAGGGCAAATACAGAGAATAGTTTAACGCTGCTGCTTTTACAGGTGTAAACACCCGAACAGTGTGAGCCTTCGAGGCGTGACGGTGTTAGAAACAGAGTTACTGGTGAGCTGCCATTGCAGTGATGAGGACTTCCACCTTCCACCCATGCAGAGAATACATGCAAACATTACAGAAGAAGGTTTCAGCAGCAGCTCCCTGCTTCTCTGTGAGTGTGTCGGGTGAGAAGGTCACTGTCTGCTGGTGTCAACTAATGCTAATCCTACAGCACACACACACACACACACACACACACACACACACACACACACACACACACACACACACACACACACACA
>JAVDPK010002139.1:272331-290714 GCA_034780415.1 Cichlasoma orientale
CCCCCCCCCCCCCCCCCCCGTGGGCCCACAGTAACCAAAAACAAGGAGACCTTTGGTTTATTAGGTTAGTGAAAATCATTGCATCTTATGGAAATTATATTAAATTTTCTATTTTTAAAATATATTAAATGTAATATTATTTATTTATTCATTATTTCTACTTTCTTTCTTTCTTTAAGTATTTGTCATGGTAAAATATTATTCATTTACTTCATCATTTTAAATTTTTTATTTTAATTGATTTAAATACTTGTATTTAACTCCCCTGGGAAAGGATACAGTTTCAGTCCATTAATTCAGGCCATGAACGGTTTGTGAAGCACGGCTCATTTAGCCGATTTCGCACACTGACCAGCTGCTCGGTGTCATTCCTGTGTGTGACTTCCTGCCCTCCTCGTCTGCTCTGTGCAGCTTGAAAGGACTTATAATTAACTTGGATTGCAGAGACACTTCAGAGACACTTCTGAAATGTGGGATTCTCGAGCACTGGCTTTCTTGGCACTGGTGTTTTCAGTCATTTCTCTGGCAGCCGCATTGCAGCCTCTCCTCGTGGGACTGAGGTACTATTGAGTCAGTTTATAAGCAGATTTCATTAAATTCATGTATGAACTTCACAGCTCGTGATTCCTTTATTAAACAGCCCGGTTGCTGTTCTAGACTCGGGTTCTGCTGCCTTTCTGTTCGCATTCTTCTTCCTAATTTTATCCAGGCTGTCTTATTTTTGGAGTTTATGAAAGCTTTCACTCTCCCTCTGTACCCAGAGCTGGTAATCATTGATCCTCGCTGCCTGTGTTTTTCACAGTTATACAATCCAATTTATCTCTGGTTCTCTTCAACATTATATCCTGCACCTGTGGAGGCTGCAAATTAACTCAACTTGTCTTTGTCTCAGTAGGTTTTGAATGGCATCGACTCAGACTCCACTCATTTGAAAGCACAGAACCTCACAGTTCCAGTGCTGTGAATTATTCAAAGATATCAGCATATGCACTGTAAAATGTTCTTACTTTTAATACGAGTGCAGACACAATAACAGTATTTCCTGCATGCTGACTATACGCCGCACGGTTTTAGTCTTTGTTAGTGAAAATCTGCCCTCTTTGTGGCCAACAGGGGGAGACATTTTGGTTACAAAATCAAGTCTGATTGTATCGACGTCTATGAGAAAAATGACCCAAGTCTAACTTGACCTTTGACCTCAGTAAACATTTATGAGTTTATGGTCTCAGTGGCTACTTCCAAGTCTTAATGAAGAAAACATGAAGTCCCTTTTGGAGATTATGGTCCCACCCAACATCAGGGGGGACTCAGGCAACTTGTTTTCATCTAGAGCCTTTCTCGAGTCTCTCAGTTCAAACTGTTTCCCTGCAGATCCAACAAATCTCACAGCTTTTAAGTTTAACTGTCCAAACACTCTCTCACCTCGCAGGTCATCGGCGCTGCCTGATCGCCTTTTTCCAGGGATGAAGCGCAGACCCTGCTGAGGCTTCTGGGTAGTGTAGTGAACAGACCACTTACTGTCCCCGTCCCCTGCTGCACAGAGAGAGAGCGAGAGCGAGAGCGAGAGAGAGAGAGAGAGTTGAGGCTGCTTCAGGATTTTAATCTTGTTTCAGCAAATCTATTCACACTCAGAGGAGCGCTGATGATGAGAGCTGCAGCACTCAGCACTACTCAAGGTGACCTCCACATTACAGGGCTTTTATTGTGAAAGACCAGCAGCTTGATTAGCTGTGGTATTCAGTGGACAGATGTGTGGACAGATGTGAAGTTGAAGTCTCAGTTTTCAGCATTTTAGAGACAGCTGAACCAGAAGCAGCTCATCAGAGTAACTCGGGACAGATCTGGTAAAAAGCAGCAGATCTGTGTTTGACAATCTAAATGATATATTTTTAAATAATTTTTTCAGTCATTCATCTCAACCTGATAATATTCAACAAAACAAGATAAAAAACAGATAAATTGTTGCCATTAATCAACGATATCTCTCTTACATCCTGTGATCTAAGTCATCATTGATGATTACAGCGACCCTAACGCTGTACAGAAAATGTGACTTTTGACTTTTCAAACTGTACTCATAAGTCTTAGCAATCATAAGACAAATAAATTTCACCATAACCGACACACATAAAGAGCTCGTTGAGGGAATGCCAAGGGTCCAAAGATCCTGTAAGAGGTTAATATGGTCCTTGAGATTGCTGATAAGATGTCATGAGGGGTTTGGGTGGGTTCTTCAGAAGAAGCATGGGGGAGGCTGAAATATGTCAAATGTCCTTCAGTGATTGGCAGAGGTCCTTAAAGCGGTCTGATAATTACTTGAGACAGCTCCAGAAGTCTCTGAGAAAGCATAATGGGTCTTTGAGGAGTCTCAGTGATCCTTGAGGTTCAATCAAAGGCTTATGGGGTTTCCATCGGTTCTTAAGAAGAAGATGAAGTTCTTCTTTGAAGGCTTGAACAGTCTTTACAGGGTCCAAGTAATCCTTGAGGTGTTCTGATTAGTACTTGCAACCATTCTGTAAATTTTTGGAGAAGGTATCATGGAACTTAAACAAGCCTCAATGTGGACGGTACCAAAGGCTTTTGAGGAGGTTCTGCAGGTTAGGAGGATTATTCATGCCTTCATAAAGGAATTGCAGGAACCACAAAGAAGCACTAGAAATGATAAAGAGCGCATCCTGACTCTAGAGGTGCTTCAACTGGTCCTTGATAAGAACCTGGAGTGGTCCTGAGCAGGCTGCAGGTGTCTGTGGCAAGTTTCAGTGGGTTATTGCAAAGGTTCAGATGATTCTGGGGGCTCTTGAGGGGGGGGGGGGGTCCTAAATGTCCACACAGATCATCAAGAAGATATTATGGCTCCTTGATTTTTTCCTGGTTGTCTTTGAGAAGTAACAGAGGTCTGTAAAGTGAATTAAATTATTCTTGATGAGGTTATAGAGGTCACTAGGAGGTTATAAATCTCTGAGTTACTTTTCCAGGTGGGAATTCCAGGGATCCATGAGAAATGACAGAGGTTTTTAAGAAGCCTTTAATGTTCTTGAAGCGGTTCTGTGGGTTACTGAGAGGTTAAAACCTCCCAAAGACAGCCCAGGAGTCTTTGTGGCGATTCCAGAAGCCCTTGAGAAGGTACCAGAAATGTCTGAAATGCCTAAAATGATCCTTGATGAGGTTCTTGAGATCAGTCAGATTGTTCCAAGGCATTAAAAAACGGTACTGGAGACCTTGAACAGGGTCTTTGAATCAATGCCCTGTACTATAGTCACAGGCAGCGTAAGCTCACATTTCAAATGCAGGTTAAATTGCTGATCTAAACTATGTTTGACAGGATTTTTACATGCACCTGAGAGCCAATCAGAGGGTGGTATTCTATGAGGTCATCTTTAGAGAGCTATCACTCACTCTACATATACAGCGCAATTGTAAATCGATCCTTTGTCAATACGGCAGCACTCACCTCTGGTCTTACTGAGATATCTGAGGACGGATTTGATGGCCGTTCCGATCAGAACCATAACGACGCCACACACTCGTTTAGACGCACACACCGACACACACACTCCTGAGGCTGCAGCAGACAGAAAGAGAGCGGGCGAGCAGCAGCAGTAATGCAGCTTGACTCGCTGCAACGCCGCTCTCCTCCCACTCCTCTCTCTCTTATTCTCTTTTTATGTCACTTGCTCCCCCCTCTTTCTTCCTTTCTTATCCATACGCGCACACACACACACACTTGCCCTGTTGGCAAGAAGCCAGCACACGTGTGTGTCCTTCATGTGTGTCGCCAGGTGATGAAGGTTACCCACGAATACTGCATTATCACACCAACACATGAAACAGGGTGCTTTGTAGATGAAGGGAGATGAAAAAGCAGAATTCAAAGTGTGTGTGCGCCTCTGATGTACGACCGTTCATCTTTTATTCTCTGTGTTCTCATCTTTCTATCTTTGTGAGGACCACAGAGAGTGAGGACATGCTGTCAAAGTGTGGACATCAGCATCCGAGGGACAGGATGAAGCAACAGGACAGAAACAGCTTCAGGGTATAATAGGTGATAATGCACAAAGAGGTATCCAGCTGCTATAGTTGGATTTGTGTCTATCTGTACAATAACATGTAAATAAATGCAGAATACTGGTTTTCCATCCATCCATCCTCGGCTGATTATCTAGGTCCAGGTCATGGGGGCAGCAGTCTAAGTGGAGATGCCCGGCCGTCCCTCTCCCCAGCTCCTTTCCTCTGGGGGGACAGCAAGGCGTTCTAAGCTAGTTTTACAGGAATGGCTCTACTGTGAACCTCTCCTGAATGAGCAGCTCCTCATCCTCTCATTAACACAGAGCCCAGACAGCTTTGGGAGGAAACTCATTTCCACTGTTTGTGCCTGTGATCTCATTCTTTTGGTCATTAACCACAGCGCATGGCCACAGGTGAGGGTCTGAAGGTAGATCTCATCTATCTACAACTTTGCTGTCTCAATTCTCTCTTCGCCACAAAAGACTGTTACAACATCTGCATGACTGCAGATGTTGCACCAATCCATCTCTGCTAATCGCCCACCCCTTTTCCTGCCTTGCTCATTAACAAACCCTGAGATACTTGAACTCCATTGCTTAGGGCAGAAGCCATACACAGCCCCGAGTGGCCACACCACCCTTTTCTAATTGGAGACTTATTATTTTTTAAAATCACTTAAATTCTATTTTCATTAGTCCAGTAATAGTCTCTGTTTTAGTCTGAATAGAAGTCTTGGTAGATGTCTTTAGTGCACATGGCAGGAGTAACTTGTACTTCTGTGAAGGTCCCATTAATGCTTAACAACATCTGCAGATTTGGGACCACATATATTGCTATCCAGATTATGTCTTTTTCAAGTAAAGTATTGCTTATTTCCCAAGATCACCATTCTATAACTGTCATATCTTATGGTCTGGACACTGGCTAAAGTCAGTTTGGTGTTTTCATTCCTGTCAGGTGTATAAAAGCACTTTGAGTGCTCAGCTAGAGTAGAAAAGCACTATATAAAGACTAGTTCATTTACCTTTTCAGAGCAAGTCCTGCTTATTTCAGCAAGACGGTGTCTAACCATATTCTGGAATATTCTAACAGCTCCATAGTAAAAAATTCATTTTGGGTGCAAATCTTTCATTTTCTGAAACCCCTGAAAGGACCATGGGCCTCTGGCCTCTGGGCTGGTATCTGGTATCTCCACAATACACCTATTATCTAGTGCTGCATTTCTACATGTGCCATCCTGAGTACTTGTGGTAACGATGGTAATAGTTGATGGAGTTGACAGTCACCTTCATCATCACCTTCATCACCAACTGGGACAATTCCAGTCTGTAAGTGTGCCGACTATGTGGGCCAGTGGAGCAGCTAATTACCGTCTTCATGGCTGACAGCCTGTCTGTCTGTCTTCACCTTCCCACTGTTTTAATTAGTTTCATTAATTAGACAGTAAGTAGGACACACTATCATTATGTCATAGTCTTATATATAGTCTGAATCTGTTAAACTCTGAACTCTCAGCTGTCCAGTCAGGAAAGAGAAGGGGTGGGGCTTTGCAACTGTCACATACCGCTGACTGAACAATGTTCAGGTTTCTTTGTTTTAACATTTTAAATGCTGTCCGATGTCGCCACAGAGGCAACATGACACGAGGACACTAAAGGTAAATCTGAAGATCCAGCTGTGGTTTACCTGGATGACATGGCTAACATTCAGGTGGAAGTAACAGAGGAAGCTAACAGGTAGCAGCTGTTGCAGCTAAAAAGCCTGTTCATCCCTTATTCCTGGAATTAGCCATTAGGGCAGCGTATGGAGCTACAGCTAATCCTTGTACACACACACACAGACACACACACGCACACAGACTCGCGCGCACACACACACATACAGGAGAAGATTATGCACACAGGGGATGTAATTAACTAAGAATATGGAGAGCTAGTGAGATTTTCTTCTGCATGTTATCAGCGAATAATAGCTGACTGGTGCTGTGATGCATTATTGATCAGACAGTCACACAGCGTGTAACGGAGTGTGTTTACAGAGCCACAAGAGACCTGCAGGCAGTGAGTTGCTGCTTTAATATTCTCATTTAAACATGAAGAAACTGTGAGGCAAAGACTGGACCAAACTGGGACAAACAGCTCTGGCAGATTTGATCATATCACACTTAAATTTTAAATAAACTGAATCAAACAGCTTAGGATCATTTCACACGCAGTGGAGCGTGGCCTGAGAACAAGCACACTGAATGCACATTGATCAGATTTAGGACAAAAGCGAGCCAGCCAAGGCCATTTCACATCATATGGTTTGGAAATGGTCACATAAGAGTAGCTGAGAACATTCAGGACCTTGAAGAGCCACATCAGGCTGAGACCGGACTAGACCAAACCAGAGTGGTCTAGACCCACAATTTAGTACCTTTCAGGGCTGGATATAAGCAAAACATAATAACTTAGACTATCTAGAACTTCAAATAGCCAAACCAGGATTGAGCAAAAAACAAAACACACACAAAAAAAAAACACCATTCATAACATCAAAAGAACCAAATAATCCAAAAAAAAAAAGTAAACCTAAGAACATTCAGGGCCTCATAAAGCCAACCCAGGTAAGCTACAATTATACTGGTAAAAATTCAATCTGCAGAGCTGTGACCATTTAGGACATCAACTTAAGACATTCAGAGCCAAATAAAGCCAAACCATATTACACGGGATTATTCAGGACCTCAAACTGACAAATCAGGCAGCTGGAATCCTTGGAGACAAAACTGAGCAAGGCAAGGCTAGCTAGCACCATTCAGAGCTTGCATGCATGGGTTTCATGTAGGTCAACCATCTGAGTCCCAATGAACACATTTTCAGGGCCTGTTAAAATTTATCTGGGCAAACCCCTGTAGGGCCACCGTGGAAACCACCTTATGGGGCCCATAATGTTTGCCCTTACTGATCCCATATGGGGCCCACCTATCTATGCTGGCAGGGTGCCCTACCTCAAAAGGCCACACCAGGCAAACTTAGTTCACTTAGGACCGTAATGGATGGAATCAGAACCGCTGTACCATTAAGACTTTCAAGCCATGATACATGGGATTATTCAGGACCAAACAGAGGGAAACCACAATCTCTGGGACTATTTGGGAACCAATCAGAAACATCAGGTTGAGATCAAACTAGACCAAACCAGACTGTGACCATTCAAGACTCACAATTTAGCACCATTCAGGGCAAACCAAATGAGCGAAAAAAGTAACTGTAACCACAATATCCGTGAGTATCTGGAATCTCACACTGTCAGTTCAAGCTAGCTGGGACCTTTGGGGACCAAACCGAACTAAGCTAGGCTATCTTGGACCAGACTGGATCAACCCAGACTTAGTTGGTTTATTGAAGGCCTCAAAAATGCAAATGAGCCAATTCAGAATTCTACTGATATAAAAATGGGTAAGACTGGACTGAAAAGGATAAAAAGGCTAACAAAGTGTGTGAGGTTCCCTGATATCATTTGGCATCACATGAACCCAAATACGTGGGACTATCAGATTGACTATCACCTAAAATCTTTGAGGACCAAAATGAGTCTAAGATATAGAAGTTGTACAACTATAAAAAATTGACTATTCGTGATTCCCAGCTTGGACTGAGTAGTAATATCACTTCTAGCAGTGGAATACCAAGTTCTAGCTGCAGTATTTCAATTACCCAAATTTCTTGGATAGTACCTCTAAGTAGAAGGGGTGTAGTTTGGGTGGCTTCCTTCCCGGAGCTCTTCCATTGGCGGCGTCTAAAGCAGGAGAAGGCTGTCTTGCGCTTCCTGCTGGGGCGGTAGCGATATTGTGGTGGTGGCTCTGGCTCCTTGAAAGGGGATGTGGTGATGAGATGAGAGGGGACAGACACAATGTAACCAGGACGAGGCTGAGGGGTTGGGGGACAGGAACTGGTTCGACGTCGCTGAATGAGCACTGGGCAGGTAGGGCGTTGCAGCTGAAGCGGTGGGGACTGTGGAGGGTGTTTCCCATAAGCTTCTGGAGTAAGGAAAAGTTTCCCACGAGCCTCGGGGGTAAAGGAAGGGTTAACATGGGAGCCTGGTGCGAGATGCTGGGGGCGGAGCCAAGGGCTGTTTCCTTGATAATGCAGGTGAGTTGGGAGGGGCTTTGTGTCACCTGAGGGTGATGCGGGCGGGCCAAAGCCACCTGCATTTAACCCATAGATGGCATCATGGTGCTGGTAGATTTTGGCTCTGAGCAGGCGCCGGCGCAGGCTGCCCTCTGTTTTTGGTTGCATGGCAATCATCTTTCGTGGAAGAAGCTCATCTCGCTCTTCATCAGGACCAGAATTCCAGCATCGTGATGTCACACCAGGCCCCGCCCCCTCCCCACCCAGACACTCCACATATGAAATCATTGTTTCCGGAGGGGTGACTGTCAATTTAAAGGGTAGACGGATTACAGGTGACTCGCCACAACTGAACTACAACTTTGTCGGCATCATCATCTTTTCACAGTAAAAGCCCCCACGGGTTTCCACCCCTTATCATTCAAGCACATAAAGAGATTTTATTTTCCAGGTCCAAAGAGCATTAATGATTCCAGAAAAGGTTAAAAACAAAAAGAAAAACAGGTCATTGGTCCTTCATTGTAAAAGAATAATTTAGCTTTTCTGTGTGAAAGAGTTCCCTTCAGCTTTTCAGCATAAAAAAAAACCCCTTTGGTTGTTTTCAGTCTAAGAATAAAATGAATATTCACAACAAAAGCGCCTTGAGCATTTCACAATAAAAGATTGAAGATGTTTTGTTCACAAACAATGCCTTCTGCTTCAGAGCAACTCCACAAACTGTAATCCTTCATAAAAGTTTGATAAAGAAAAGACCCAAAAAGTTGGCCTTCAAAATAAAAGCACAAACTTTTTTCTGACTATTCCCAAATATTTAAAAAAAAAAAGTCAAAAATGTGCTCAGTCCTTTATAAGCAAAGCAGACACATGTCCGGATCCCCGTCTTCACATCTGCGAATGTTCATCTTTCACAGCTTCAGATCTGGCGTGAAAGCAGCTTCATCAGCTCAGTCCAGCTCCTTCTCATTCCTCCACAATAAAACCTCAGACCTCCAAAACCAAAACCAAAAAACTCCCCCCGGCTGCTGTGAATCCAAAAGCGACTGCGGTCCAACAGTAAATGTGATTTTTCCTCAGAGGTGTTGACAGAGTGCTGCTCTCTTTCCTCTCCTCTAACTCTAATCTACTAACAGGGATTATCCAGGTCTGCAGATGGCGCGGGACAGGTATTTACCACCACACTCACAACACATGTTCTCAGTACTGCATTACTGTGTCAGACTGGGTACCTCTAAATTTAGCCCTCAAACAGAAGGTTAGCATCCTTCACAGCTTAGTTAAACTTCACCTGCACACCAAACAGAAGAGGAGCAGATAAACTGAGGATTCATCTACAGCTGAGAACGCAGTTTCTGAAAGCCAGGAAAGATTTACATTATCATAACCTCAGAATGACATCGCTGACAGCAGCAGATCCTCTTCGGATTATTTACCTCGTTAATGTGATTGAGCAGCAGCACTTCTTGATTGCTAGCACGGTAGAATGGACATAATGATGTAGAGCTTGAACCACAGAGGCTGCCATTAGTGACATCCGCCCACATCTGCTGCCAGCGCTGAGCCCTCATTCAGCCGTTCATGACGCTGAAATCTGAGGAACACGATGGCTGACGAAGGACTGAGAGGAATGATGAGCATCCGTCAGGATGATCGAGGCGATATCGAGGATCTCTGCTGGAGTCTGACAATCGAAAGACTTCCAATTTATACTTGATTTTATTTTCTCAGCTTGATTTTTCACTGCGTGTTTTTGCGCCTCAGTGTTACATTAGCATAAACACTGGCTGATAATCAGTGCTTGACTGGACGCACACACAGCATAAATGCACTTACTGGCTTCTTTGTTAGGCACACATGTTAACACAAATATCTATCAGCCAATCACAGCACAGCAACAGACGTGGCCAAGGCAACATGCCGAAATTTGAAGCAAGCATCAGAACCAACAGTGATTTATGTGACTTTGAACGTGACTCGATTGTTGGTCAGAAACTGCTGATCTGCTGGGATTTTCCCACAGGACCATCTCCAGGGTTTACAGAGGCCGCCCTGAAAGAGAGCGAATATCCAGTGAGCAGCAGTTTTCTGGATGAACACGTCTCGTCAGTGTCAGAGGTCAGACGAGAATGGCCGGACTTTCAGTCAGTTTCTTTAACTTTAAACAGTTTGGAGGCCTTTGGGAGTGTGTTGGCTCGTCCTGATTAACGCTGAGCTCATAAGATGTGTTTCAGGAGGAGGTGAGGGCGGCAGAGAGAGAGAAAGACAGAAAATGTTATTTTTATGGAATAATTTCTGAAACAAAAACACAAAGAAGACCCGTTTTTAAAGCCATCTGTAAGTCAGAGCCGGTGATCGATCGACTTGGGTTCGCCTGACCGACAGAAAGAGACAAGAGAAGGAAGTGAGAGGAGCCCCATCAATCTTCAGCTCCGCCCTCCCAGCTCACCTCCTCCATCATCCATCATCTTTGCTCTGACAGTTTAGCTGTGTTTTTGAAGTCAGGTGCTTTTGGGTGAAATCCTCCTGAGGGTGGGACAAAAATAACTGATGTGATCTTGTTCCGGTGCCTTCGGTGCTTTACATTTTGTGCCTCTAACTGTGCCTGCTTTGCTTTAGCTACTTTACAGCTCATCAAACACAATGAAACAATTCTCCGTGACTCACCGGGGTCACATGGCAACAACGAAACAGAAGGAGGAAATAGAAAAGATGCAAAGATGCAAAACGGGGTCAAAATGAGCTCAAGGAGAAACCAAAAGATGCTAAATGAGCTCATTTAAAACATAACTACTAATTTGTTTTGTTGCTAAAAGCAAAACCTTATGAGTTGATAAATGTTTGATCAGATTTTGTGTATTTTTTTTCAGTGTTCACTTGTTTTTGTTGGTTTAAGGAGGTGCAGCCCGGAGGATGAGAACTCCACCAGCCACGTCTGAAGCTGCAGGGGAAGGACAGCTGTGTTATGGAGGCTCAGTGCTTCAGCCTGCCCCAACAGGCCGGCACTCATTAAAGACACACACAAACACACACGCACGCGCGCACACACAAACACACGTGTCAGACTCAAGACTGCACACGTCTCCGACCCAAAACTTCTGCCACGAGCCACAAAGATTCAATTTGAGCACAAAATATTTCTGCAGCGGCATCAGTACTCGCAGTATTAGAAGTACGTGTAGTAGTTGCAGTAGTAGCGGTGGTATTAGGAGCAGTAACCATAGTAACAGTTGCACAAAGGGCTGCTGCAGCTGTAATCATGAAAACACTACATCTAGTCAACTCCTCACTCCCTCCATTAATCTCTCTCTCTCTGCTCAGAATAAAGCTCGCTTGACCCTCTTTAGAGCCCCAACACACACACACACTCTCTCTCTCTCTCTCGCACACACACACACACTCACACACACACTGAAGAAAGGTTATGAAGATAACAGTGTGTGTGTGTGTTAACAGTGTTGACAGCTAGAAAACAAAATGACCCACATTTCTTAACTTCATGCACTCTCTCTCTTTCTCTCTCTCACCTTTTAAGCAGAGCATGTTGTCCTCGCTCGCCCAGTGTCCCTTAATATGATACCGAGTATATTTGTGTGTGTGTCTGTGTGTGTCTGTGTGTGTGAATCTGAGCTAACAAAGACTGAAGGAAAACACAAGTTCAAACTCAGATACCTCCCTCTCTCTCTCTCCCCCCTCCCTCGTTCTACCACAATAAAAGACCCCTCCTCTCCCTCTCTCTCTCCTCTCAAACCAATCCTCGCTCGACCTGAACTTTCTCTCCCATCACTCCTCCCTCTCTCTCAGCAGGTGACCTTTAACCTAACCTTTAAGATGAATATTTCTGTTCTGATAAAGTTTTGATCCACCCATTTCAAAATAAAAGCCTGGCTCATTTAGCCGTCTGCAATGATTTTATTTATTGTTTAACAGGTTTTTGAGTAATCAGTTGCACCTCTGTAGTGTGTATTACACTCTACTCATATTTTATTAAATATAATGAGTCTAATAGATAGAAAAAAAAAACAACATGAAAAAAAACTTCCAGAAACTTTATTTTGAAGGTTAAAACCTTGAAAAAAGTAATAAATTTAAACACAAATTATCTGAAAGTGTAGAAGCATTTGAAGCAGGTGGTGGAGGTCAGTGACAGCTACAAGACTGAAGAAGAAGAAGAAGAAGAAGTATTTTGTCTTTGGTCGTTATTTAATCTAAAGCTTCTGCTAAACAATTAAATCCAGTTTTAAAACATTTAAAACAAGTTTTTTTTCAGCCACAAAAAGCTTTAATAGCTATTACTGTGTTTCTGCTGCTCAATAAATTAATGAGCAAAATTCAGCTACAATAACTGGGCTAAAATAAATAAACTCAGGAAACCAGATTTATAGAGAGACTGATTAATAATTTAAAATTATGACTAAGATGAGAAAGTAAGGAGCATTAAAGGAAGTGCAGAGCCAATAAACCTCTTTTAGTGGCAGCTGTGTGAGAGCTGATGAAGCGGTGGATGATGGCGCCCTCTCTCCTCAGCAGGTGGCCGGTTTCTGTGCACAGAATCAGCCTCATTAATCACAGCCTGGTTATAATGAAATTCAATAAACTTTGTGTCTCTGTGTTTCTCTCGTGACTATTAATTTGTTTCTAGTTGAATTTAAACTGTAGAGTTTGTCTCAGTGAAGAGTTTCGTGTTTTTTCCCTCATAAACAAAGAAATGCCTGACAATTATTGAACACTGCCGAGATCTCGCGACAATTGAATGTAAGACGAGAGCTTTGTTAAGAGGAATTTTGTGATTGGTCAGTGGGGGACCACTGGAGCGAGCTGATTGGCTGTGCCGGAGGTAAATACGGAAAAGGGCGTTAGCGTGGTCGCTGCGAGAAGCTGGTCAGCACCTCGGTGGGGGCGTTCGCTCCAGAAAAGGAGAGGAAGATTTAACCCGGTTTACATCTTTTTCTGAGTGGTTTTATTGTCATTTCAGGTTGAGGAGCTTTGTTGCAAACTAACACCGCCGGCGGTGGAGGCAGGTGGGTGGAAAACGCGGGTTAAATGTTGAGTTTTGTGCAGGGGAGCCTGTTAGCTGCGCTCCGTTATCCCACAGATGTGAGCAGCACGCAGCAGCTGCAGGGTGACCGTTATCCCAGTCCCGGGACAAACCGGGATAAGGTGACCTACTGTGGAGGCAAAGCTCAGTCCTAAAGGTGTTTCAGCGCACTCACGTTATCGCTCTTTACGGGGGGGCTTAAATTTAAACAGAGGGTGATTAAAGTGTGAATATATTTGATGGGGATGAGTTTGCAGGCTGCGCAGAGGTGGAATAAAGCGATGTCCACATGGGTGTGATTTCCTGGAGCGGACTGCTACATTATTTTCATTAAATGTATCTGCCCCCACTTTGATTTGTAGAGCTGTTGTTTGGAAGAGACTGCAGTGAAAACACAAATCTCAGTTGCTTCTGTAACACCATGAGGGGAAGATGATCCGGATCCATCCCAGCGAGCATCAGCAGGCTGCCTCAGTGGGAAAAACTACTTTTAGAAATGACACAATCTGAGGGCAGTTCTTCAAATAATCATGACCTCTGATTCAGCTGATTCATTCACATACATATACTATTAATATTAGGGCCACATTGAGAAGAAATAAACAAGTTGTGCATTTTGAGAATAAAGGTAAAATTTCGAGAAAAAAAGTTGAAATAATGTTTTGAAATTAAAGTCATCATTTCAAGTCAAATAACGGCTGCGGCTGCTACACCGTTGCAGTTGTTTGACTTGAAGCGACAACTTTAATCTCCACATTTTAACTTTCTTCTCGAAATTTTGACTTTATTCTCAGGATGCAGTTTTAACATTGAGTAACTCGAGCCTTTTAGGATCCGAGCAGAGTGAGGCAGAGCGTAAACGAGTAATAACTAACTAGGGTTAACAAATGTTAGGAAACTCTGTTAATGTTTCCTCTGTTTGAAAAAAATAGCAGCTGATATATCAGAATATTAGATTATTAAAATGACCAAATATCGGCATCGGGCTGCAATCTAGTAGCCTTTCGTTGACATCTAGTCCAGGTTGAAAAACAGCTCCAAAGTGAAAGTGTGATGCTGTTCATGCAGTAAAAAGTTACCTTCAGTACCGCCGTTATCCACACGGGGTCGCCACAGCAGGTCGTGTTGCATGTTTGCTTTGGCAGTTTTGCCCCTCCTGACGCAGCCCCAAAGGGGAGTTGTGTCCACAGCTGGGATCGAACCAGTAAACTGTGAACGTGTTACACTATGGATTGCTTCATAAGTAAAACATAATAAACGAGAACAGGACCGAGTGTTATTAATCTAACACCTGTCTCATTTCAGCTGATGAAAACCTTATAACCTAAAATCTTGATCTTTCTGAGCTCACCTGGTCCACACCTGCTGTGTCCTTTCTTCGCAGGGATGTCGGTCATCATACAGACTCGCGGTGAAGTAGGCGGAGGCGTCGCGGCTCACCTCCAGTGCCCCCACTGCGGCCATTTTTCCAAGAGCCATGCCCATCAGCTGACCCATATGGCGGCGACCCACCCCGCCTGCCTGGATGGCATGGCGATGGGACGCCTCGGGAACATCCTGATGTACCAGAGCAGCGCCCGGCTGTTCCACTGCTCCTTCTGCTTCTACACCAGCAGAGACTTCACCAAACTCTACAAACACATCATCACCAAACACTGCATGGATGAGAGGGAGGGGGGAGGCGACAATGGGAGCGAGAAGGGCGATGAGGAGGAAGAAGAAGGGAAGGATGCTGCTAAAAGAAAGCAAACTATAAAGACTGAGGAAGAGGAAGAAGAAGGAGGGAATGATGATGATGATTCTAAAATAAATAGGAGCATTAAGACTGAGGAAGAGGAGGAAGGAGGCAGAGACATGCTGAAAAGAAAGAGGAGCAGTGAGGCTGAAGAGGAGGAGGACGGCGAGGGGGTGGAGTTGATTAAATCTGACTGCGAAGACAAAATCGTGCTGTTGTACGATGGCACCGGGTACCGCTGCCTCATCTGTGGCTGGCAGAATAAGCTGAAAGCTGTGGCAGTCAGCCACGTGGTACGCAAGCACGACATCCCCAAAGCGTACGCCAGCCAGGCCGTCCGACGGGACGTCCCGGCGCCCAACCAGATGCCAAGCAGCGCGGGGACGGAGGAGGAGGAGGCAGCGATGGCTGGGCTGAGCGGCGAGCTGCTGAAGGAGGAGATGGAGGCCACGGCCAAGGTGGTGCGCTTCAACTCCAACCGCTTTGTGTGCCTCATCTGCGGCTGGAAGACCAAACTCAAAGGTACCGTAGCTCCACCTCCATTTACACACCCATAGTCTGGTTGCCACGGCACTGCCACTCACTTCCTGTTTAGAGTCCAAATGCTTCGAAGCATTCTGTGTAAAATCTGTGCCGCGCCTGTTGGTGAAGGTGCCTTAAACCTGCAGTTTTAGTCATTTATGTCCGCATATGAACCCATGTGCTGTTTGTGCATCACCTGTATCTGTAGAGGTCACGCTAGACTCCAGCTGTCAGTGATTGTTATATGTCTCATATTTTAATCATTTGCCTCAAAGTTGAGAAAGGTTTACCTCAGGACGCAGTAACTGTCATCACACCCGTCCCTGCCACAAGGTCACTGACATGGTCTCCGGTCTCTGCTATGGGGTCTCCTGTTAGTGGGACATACCTGAAACACATGACCCAGGAGCCGCTCAGGAGCCGTCCTCATCAGATGTTTGAACCACATTCACGGCTTCTTTTGATGCGGATGAAGCAGCAGCTCTACAGTGAGCCAATCACTGAACTCGCGTCCCCGTCTTGAAGGGAACGCTCAGCTCGCTTGTTTCCGTGACCTCGTTCTTTCAGTCAGCACCCACAGGTGAAGATAGGAGCACTGATCGACCAGTAAGCTGCCAGCCTTCACCACAACTGACCAGTTCTGCATCCGCATCACTGTACATGCTGCACCCATCCGCCTGGTGCGGATTGGGCGGCAGTCAGAGACGGAAGCCCTCGTGGACCAATCCCTGGTGCTGACACCAGAGATTAGCTCGTGTAGCGTTTCATGTCTGTTTACCACACTTACCTGGAGGACTAAAACAAAATTGGACAATACACCTTTGTGGTAATACACTGCCCCCTGGTGGCAACACTTTGAAGAGCCCAGCTATAAAAATGACTGAAGCTTGTATGCATGCTACAGACAGATATGAAATCAGAGAAACAGATTCTCAGAACACAGAAAACACCACAAAGATGCAAGTTTTACAAACACTGAATGGCCCTTTAAAATTTTTTTAGAATTTTTATATGCAAAAAAAACCCCCAACACAATTAATCTTTGAATTTTTATTGTTTTAATTACTGTAAGTTGGTTTTTGTGGCATTTATTGGTGATCATAAACATCTTTTGTTATCTTATTTTCTGCCAAATAATTATGTTATAATAATAGAGCTGCAACATCAACATAATTTTATAGTTTATAGTTCTTTTGTTGTTGTTTTTCAAGCAAAAAACAAACAAAAATCTTGGAGTTTTTTCTCTGTGTGTCGCTGCAGGTTTCGCCATCAGTCACGTGGTGCGTTGCCACAACGTCGAGCGGCCGTACAGCTGCAAGGACTGCAAGCGCAGCTTCTTCCTGCCGAGCCGGCTGCAGCAGCACGTCAGCACCGCCCACCGGCCCGGGCGCTACGCCTGCCCCTTCTGCTGCTTCAGGTCCCACTTCCTGGGCGGCTTCAGGAGGCACTGCAGCCGCTGCAACGCCCGCGAGGAGGAGGAGGGAGAAGCCGGGGAGGGCGGGGAGGGCGGGGTAGGCGGGTTAGGCGAGGAGGAGGACAACGAGGAGGAGGAGGAGGGAGAGGAGAGGAAGGAGACGAGAGGCGAGAGGAAACGCAGGAGATCTGGGATGGCGATGGAGGAGGACGACGACCAGGACGAAGAGGACGAGGACTGAAAAGGAGGAGGAGCTTCAGACCCCGCTGAACATTTTTAACCTGATGAGAAACAAAAATAAGCTTCACTGAGTCACAAATAAACATCTTTTTTTTAATGATTTGTCTCCTTTAATGAAGTGTGATTGGTTTAAAATTATGGAAGCCAGCTGCCGCCTCCTGCGTCCATGTTTTTTAAAGTCTAGCTTCAAACTCCAAACGAAGATGATGGTGTTTGTCGAGTCTGCTCACATCAACAACATCTGGATCCAACTTGGATCTTTGTCAGGCCGAAATAATTCAGGCTTTTTAGCAGCTGGTGTTTGTATAATTACAGCCTGCTTAACAAAACTGCTGGTTTATGATTCTGACACTAAAATTCATTCTCAGTTTGAGGCGGCAGTCTCAGAGGTTTTCATTTCAAGAAGCGCTGGAGAAAAACTCTGAACTCGATTTCTCGATCAGCTGATTCGTCTCCATTTACAGTCTCGCTTTCACACACTTTTAGTTTTTACATGTTTCTGTGATATAGTGAAAACAATCATCAGCATTTCACGAGGTTCAAAAACTTTCATTGACAGATAAATTAAAATGTGTGCAAAGCTCTGTGAGGAATCCTGGTCCATTCCTGCCGCTGATGGTTGTGGTTACAACCACACAACTGAAACACTCTGGTGATGATCATTTACATTCATATAAATCAAATACAGAGTAGTTTAATCTGTTTTAACGTGACGCTACACCACAGTTTAAACCGTGTGTTTGGTTTCTCAGTGACTCACAGAAGCTGCAGTAATTGTTCTGGTTTCCTGAGCGACCCGTCAGCTTCTTTCTAAAAACAGGTTTCATGATTTTGCAGCTTTTTGATATCATTTCTCTTTTGGGGGGAATACTAACATTCAAGTCCTGCACATCAGATTTCATTAAAGAATAAACATTAAAAATATTCAGTCAGGTTAAGAAACCAATCACAGACTTTCTGGTGACGCGTCCACTGCAGAGACAAAATATACTGAAAGTGAAAACTGGACATTTCCTGTTGCTGTAGCTTCACATTAAAAGCATGTAGCTGAGAAAAAGAGTCAACTTTTATTTTGAAGCAGCCACAGGAAATCCAGTGTTTGTCAGGAGCAGTTACCACTATGGTGGCATCCTCAAAGCAAGAAAAATAAGGACAAAGACAAATTATATATGTGTGTGTGAATTTGTTCATTTAAAACAGAAAAAGATGATGAGTGATAAATAGTAATTGTTTATATCTGAGTACCAAATTTCCTCACGACAGATGAAAAATTCAGTGATATGAATTTAAAGATTTTGCCAGTGACCTTGAAAATGAAAT
>JAVDPK010002139.1:290814-306015 GCA_034780415.1 Cichlasoma orientale
TTGAAATTTGAGTTTTCCTGCTAACAGATAAACACCACCAAAAACATCACGTCTCTCCACCTATATGTGGATGATATGAGGTAATAGGCAATAATGAGGTCAGTGCACCTGTTTGCAAGGGGGAGCCAATCAGAAAAAAAGGTGGTTATATATATATATATATATATGTGTGTGTGTGTGTGTGTGTGTGGAGCTGGAAGCATGCAGAATAAACACATTAAACAGGGACACAAATTACCTGTGAGGCTTCATGCTACTCTGAAGATTCCTTTTCCAACAGCACAGCTCACAAACACTGGGTGCTGCCCCTCTGCAGGCTTCCAGGAAGTGCCAATCAGAATAAAGTGGGTTTTTAGGAAGCTGAAACAGCTCATCTCAGGCTGAGGATGGCTGTAAAAGCTGCTAATAATAAAGAGCTGTAAATGACACAAAAATCTATAATAAATCTACATATTTAAAAGGTGGGTGAAGGAGATTTTCTTCTTACAGCGTAGCAGAAAACCACCTTCGATGGAGCGTGTGACAGTAAAGAGCGAGTCAGCAGCGGTGAATATAATTGATTTATTTAATCCAAACATACAAAAACAAACCCGCGGCCCGTCCCGCCTCCACCGGAGAGAAAGGAAAGAAACCTGCTTTAAGATTCTAACTCAAGTTTAAGAAAACAGCGTGAAGCACAGAACACTTTAACCCTCGGATAAAAGAAAGCCAAATCCTCTTCTGGATTATCAGTCTGCCCGCATTTAGTGTGTACATGATTCTGAACACATATACATTTAAAAAGAGCACAATAAACCCTGCTGTTTTTCCTCCACTGCAACAACTTAAAGCAGCCTGACAGATGCTGCCGACTCCAACTCATCTCAGAGGGAACGCAATCTAAAGCTGCTTCTGATTTGATTCATTCTGTTTTCTCTCGTGACAGAGAAACACATCAGATTTAAGGAGCTGAAAACCTTAATTGTTTTTCAGAAAATATAAAAGAAATACAATAAAAGATCTGGCTGAGGTCACTCACCATTAAACTGGAGAAAGTCACACTTTTTACCGCTATAGTAACACATAGAACAGCTGCATTCCCATGTCTGTACACTAGGGGGCAGACTACAACTGGCTCGTATTACTGAACACAACCTCTTTGATTTACGAGTGACCTAAATTAGAGTTACTTTGACAATAATTCATTTAGGAGAATTTTTAAAGAAAAATCAAAACGCTCGTTTGATTTTCGGTGCTCAGATTTGCTGATTTTCCTCGTTCTCCGTTACAGATGTTGAAGAACGTCAGCTTTTAGACATTTTTGGATCAAACAAGCCTTTGGTGAGGTCATACTGGGCTCAGAGTTGGTTTTTTATTGATACCTTCTTTGCGTACTATGAAGTCTCACCAGTAGGGGGCAGAACAACGTCTGCCTGAAAGCACAATGTCTGTCACGAACTTGTGCTCTTGCTAAATCAAAGTTTGTGGATTTGAAGCCATGAAAGGTCAGCCTGTCAGCAGGTTTAAGATCCTGCAGTGGACGAACACCACTTTGTAGGAGAAGCCGCGGCCCTCTGAGAACTAAAACCTTAACTCTACAACAAAGCACCAAATCCACAGTTTTTTCATCGTCACAAAACGCTTCCACTCACTCAAGAAGTTTTAAGTCTCGTAGTCAACACAAATCATCTTGTTTCTAATCCTAGACTGTAAGCTGAAGCAGCCGGCATCAGTTTGTTCCCTGCTGTGTTTGTCTGAGAGCCACAGATACCCACGATGCTCCTTTAAAGCCGAGCGGCGACGCCGGCGTCTGTCTCGTCCTCGCGTGTCCAACAGTGTCCTGACAAAAACACCGCACAGAAAAAGAGCTTTTCTGCGAAACTGCCCCTCATTCACATTTTGTTTTCTTGATTCACTGGCAGCTGAAAGTTGATGCAACTCTGCCCCTGTATGGCTCTGGCTGGTTGCTGCGACCCGTCCCATAATCCCCTGCTGCGTGTCAATCAGGCCATTCAGGAGCTTTTAATGTCATCGGCCCGATTAACTGAGGTCAGATGTGTCGAGGGCACCACGCTCCCTCCAAGGCAGCCATGTTGATTCCCCTCAGGTCGTCGAAGTCGTCGCCGTCTCCGTCGCAGTACTCGCCGTCATCGTCGTGGTCGTCGAAGCGAGGCGTGAAGCTAGCCGATGTCTTCTGCTGCTCGGATCAGACGGAACAAAAGAGACAACAGAGTCATTTTTTTCACTTTTCAGTAGGAGTCTCACATAGTTGTGAGAATGCATACACTTTAAAGTCACTTTGTGGTGGGCTCGGGCAGCATGGTGCTATTATGGTGTATCAGTTCAATTAAACTGACACAGATGTTACACTAGAGTCACGATTTGTAGCTCATTTCACAAAAAGCCACCAGAGGGCGCTCCTCAGCCTGACCAGTCTGCTGAGCTCAGTGAGCTGTGCAAGGTGGTGACTGCAAGCAGTAAACAAAGTGTATGATCTGAGTCTATGAAGTCACAGCAAAGCATGCTTCACACTGAGCTACTGAAATCAAACCAATTAAAATCTGGACTAAAGAACTGTCGGACTCACTCAGAGCGGCTAATGACTTCCAGCATCAGCAGCTCAGCCTGCAGGTTTTACATTTTTAAGTAGAGAACGAAGGGTTACAAGATGCAACAAAGGTCACAGGTCACCTTTAACTAACTTCAGCTCATGCTCCAGAGATCAACAGATCAAAGATCTGTGGGATGAAGCTGAAATGATCACAGCCTCAAAGTATGCAGGCATCATTATAGATCAAAAACTTTAATTTCATTGTCAGGAATAAATCTCGTTTCTCCCTCCAGGTGAGGAACTTCTTAATTTTTGCAACTTTCATTTTTTTTTACCATTATTAGATCACGCTGATCGGCTCTTTGAATGCACCTGGCCGGCACCTAAAGGTACCACACACACACACACACACACACACACACACACACACACACACACACACACACACACACACACACACACACACAGTTCTGCTTGGGCTGGTTCCTTCTTATGTGCACATACACACATGCATGTGTAGAAGCATCATCAGTGCGTCCCTCTCCCTGCATCGATCTACAGATGGAGCTGAAACTGCCACAGCAGGAAGTTTAATGAGAAACAGTTTTCTTCCTCCTGTTATTGTTATTGTACACGATCTGGATGTTGTGTTCGTTTACTTGTGTCTGCTGCTTGTTGTCGAGGTCGCTCGAGGATGTTGTGCTGCATAAACCTGCACGTTTGACTTTTTCTTTGTACGACAAAACCTGGAAGTTATTTTGTCTCTTTGCTTCATGTTTCTGCCTTTATGTTTCCTCGTCTCTTTTGTTTACTGTTGCAGCTCTTAATTAAGCATTCATGCACAATAATGCCAGATGTTTTCATAGAAGAAAAACAAAAACAAGAGCACCACCTAGTGGAGCAAACTGCACTCATCACACTGTATAAACCCTGTTTGTTGTCACTCAGTTACTGAGTGGACACCGTTTTTCTATTTTAAGTAACAGTGACCTTGACCTTGACCCCAGTGACCTCATATTCAGTCCTGCGAGCTAGCTACTCATGAAGTTTGGCAAGTGGACGCCGAGCAGTTCTTGAATTATTGAGCGGACACTTCAATGAGCACCACCTGCACGCCCGCCTGCCCCCCATGGGTGATCACATAATACATGCTGTCTCTTGATGGAAACATAATAATAAAAAAATGCAGTTTCAGTTTTGACTTCAATCTGAAACCCTCTGAAAGCGTCTCACCGTTCGGACCACGGGCTCTCTGAAGGGGGGGCAGACCATGTGGAAGCGAGGGATGGCCACATGGAAAACTTCCTCTTTATTGGCTACAAGAGAAACAACCATGAGAACAGCAGCAAATCACACGCGAGGTGTTTGAAGCTGTTACAGGTGGAGAGAGTTACCCAGTCTGTGGAAGGTGTAGTGACCCTCCATGTACTCTGACGGCGTGGAGAAGGTGGTGCAGCTGGCGTACTCGTGCACCTTTCCAGGTGTCATGACCGGAAACTCTCCTGCACAGATACACACACACATTCAGCAGCTTATCTCAGCCAATCACAGCGGAGCAGCACAGGTGGTCACGTGATGCGGGCAGCGTACCGACCACGCCGGGTCCCTGCACTTCCTCCACGTTGCCGTCGGAGGTGGTGATTTTCCAGTAGCGGCTGTCGAGCTGACAGGCGGCTTCAGGCGAGGCGCTGCTGGACATTTCTATTCTGAAAACAAACGCTCGTCATTAGAGCGCCGCAGAGAGGCGGGGCTGTACGCGCCCAGGAAACGGGAAGGTACCTGATGCGGTAGGTGAAGAAGAAGTGCGGCGGATGGACGGACGAAAGCTCTGGCAGGAAGGAGGTAGACACGGAGACGGTGATGTCATCGGTGGTTGCCACGCAACTTTTATCATGCACATACCTGAAGAGCAGAGCCAGCGTTAAGCTTCAGAGCGGCTCAAACACACACTGACACTGATGTGTGTGCGTCAAACACAAGGAGGACTCTTACCTGAAGATCTGGTCTCTGATGATTGGATACTCTCCTGTAACAACGTTGTGCACGTAGGTTGTGAACCACTCCAAGAAACATGAGCCTGGACACACAAACATTCACAGTTTGTCCCAATAAAAACACGTCACGTTCAGTTTTCACAGAATTAAGCTTAATGAAATTAAAGGACCAAACAAGTTATAGTGAATAATCTGTCACACTGTCAGGCTGTCCTGAAAGCTCCCATGATGCACTGCGTGTTCTTTTTACTCTGTTTATACTCCACTCTGTATTTAATCATTAGTTATTATTAATCTCTGGCTCTCTCCCACAGTGTGTCTTTGTCCCCTCTCACCCCCAACCAGCCCCCTTCTGTCTTTGACCTGGATCTAGGTACAGGCAGCAAGCACTGATCAGCTGACCTCACAGATCTAGAAGCTTTGTATGGTTGCAGTAGCTCACTGATATATGGAGGCATCTGACCATCGAGGGCTCCGAAAGTGATCTTAAAATTTTAAGATGAGCCCTAAACTTTATGAGGAGCCAGTGTAAGGAGGTCACATGGGACCTCTCAGAGCACCGGTGAGAAGCCTGTGATAGGCTCCGGCCCCCTGTGACAGAAAAATGGGCTTTTAGTCCACCAGTGAGACCAATCAGAGTCACCGCTTTACAAGCTGTCGTATTGTTTTCATGGCTCCCCCTCAGTGTGGGAGATGCCAGCAAGGAAGCGGTCAGAAACCCCCTGAATCACCACCCTCCTCATCACACACTCTTTTCCTCCTTGAAAGTGAGTCCGTGTCTAGATCAGCCCTTCAGCAGCTCGGGGAATCAATCTGTCTGTAAACAGACATCAAAGAATCAGCCTGAGAAGCAGAAACCACTGTGACTCTGTCAATCTAGTCAATCCTCATTTCATTCTCATTACGTCCTCACGCTGCTTCCTCGAGTCCACATGACGTTCACTATACTGCTAAAAGTATTCACTCATCATTGAATTCAGGTGTTCAATCACTTCCACGGCCACAGCTGGATCCGAGCCTCGCATCACCAGGCAGAACGCAAAGCGTCGGATGCAGGGGTGCAAAACCAGCGGAGACGTGTTCTCTGTCTGACAGTCTGGGTTTGCTGGTTCCCAGGAGAACGGTACGTCTCTGACTGCATTGTGGGGATGGCCCCTTCCTGTTCCAACATGGCTGCACACCAGTGCACAAAGCAGCTCCATATAGTGTAAACACAGTATTTTATAATATTGGAAATATAGTGTAAATTTTGTCTTCACACGGGGAGCGCACGGGTCCACGTGGACGTCAGCGTGTCTGCCTTATTGTGTGACCGGTCGGACTCATCCATAGAGAACTCCCAACTATGCATTCGCCCCCAGGAGGTGGACTTCAGAGAAGCATAACAGGAAGCACAGCTGGGCCGCTGGGTCTCCAGCTGTCCACGTCCACAGCAGAGTGTAATCAAGGCCTCGGGCTTTGTGCTTCCTTTAGTGGAGCAGTGATATGAACTTCACGGCATTTTCGGTTTGCAGTGTGACCGGAAGACCTGAAGCAAAGCTTATGCTTAATGACTTTAACCGAAGCAAACTGGGTAAAAAACACGGAACAAGAAAATTAAAGGAGAGAAACAAAAAAGGAGAGTTGGCCCCATGTTGAAGAACTTCCAAACAGGAAGTTATAATTCATACTTTCAAATGTTAAATACCGTTAATGAATACGATTCTTTGGGCTGCAGACACCCTGACTGACAGCTTTGTAACAAGGCTACAGGAAAAGACTGACGCCAGCATCACAAACAGACCTGTGATGAACATGTCGATGGCTGAAGGATCCGAGGCCGTCTGATCCTGAAAAACAGGAAGAAGAAAACTGCTCAAAGTGTGCCCACTGGATGCTTGCTTTAAAGCATTCAGCTGCATTTATTTTGAAAGGACTGGCAGACAGGAAGGGTACGGACCGGGCAGGGGTAGAAGCTCTCGAACATCCTGCGTCCCTCGGCGGGCTCCAGCGCCATGTACTGACTGAGGCCGGTGTGGAAACAGAAGGTGAGCGGCAGGCAGCGTCTCATCCCCTTCCTCTGCTGGAAGCCTCCGGCCGCCGTCTCCACGTCCAGCAGCACCTCCGAGCGGTAGTGGTTGGACAGAGACATGCTGCCCATCAGCCTGAGGACACACAGACAGGTGGAGGGGTTAGACAGGTAGGGCGAGATGTGGCCACAGTCTGGCCGTCAGGCTGACACCCACCCTGGAATCACCAGCTTCTGGCCGTTGTGGATGCGGTAGGAACAGCGGTAGTCGTCTGGGAGCTTGCAGCCGATCTGAGCCTCGATGTCGTTCAGCTCCACCTCGGTGGCGCCCTCTGAAGACAGAAGCAGCAGCATCAGCTTTCAGCCAGAGTTTGGATTTAATTAGTTATCATCAAGTTCTATAGGGAAGAGTTTTGTGAATGGCTGGAACCATCAGCTACAGAGAAACATCAAACACCACTTTAGGCTGACGAAGAGAACTTTGTTCTATTTAAACAGACCAGAAACAGCAGCCTGAAACTTCTGAAAGAACAAAGAAATAAACTGCAGGATTATCGAGCTGATATTTCTCTACAGTTCTAGCCAGCGGCTGATCGCCTGGCGCTGCACCAGGCTGAGAAATTCACCAGTTTGCTACTGGAACTGATCACAATGAGGAAGTGGGAGGGGCTATTAGCACAACTGCTCAATATCCAGGGGTGATGAGGTCACCTTTGAGTGATGCAATCATGCGGGGACACCTCTGCTGCAGGAAGCTCTTCAGCTGCTCCCACGCCCTCTTTAGCACTGCATAGTACTGGATGTAGCGTCCCAGGTCTGAGTAGTACTGCTTGAAGAGGCAGAACCAGGACAGGCCGCTCCGCAGCCGGTCCGCACTGAGCGTGCACACACACACACACACACACACACACACAGAGAGAGAGAGAGAGGAGTAAAAGGTCAGATGGGGGCGAGGCTGCAGCGAGGTGTGAAACATGTCAGGGTGAACTCACTCTGTCAGCAGCCAGTGTTTGTGGCACTGAGACTTCCACAGAGGGTTGTGTTTGAAGAGCTCATTTAGACGCCTGCTGACGAAGCTGCAGCTGAGGAAGAGGAGGGGGAGGAGTCAGACACACAGAGGGAGGAGCTTTATCTCAAACACACACATCACTCTGTAGTTTGTATGAGAGCAGACAAAACACCACAACCTGACAACATTTAACTTTATCATCTAATCATAACTTTATTTAAACAATATCTTTGCTCATACTTTAAAAAACACTTTTATACCTACTGAAATACTTGTACTGCAATATCAGATATGTGTACTTTTAATGCAAGAATCAGACAATTGTGTACTTTTATTACAAGAAGCAGATAATACGTGTGTACTTTTACTCAATGGATTTACTGCAGTTTTTAGTACTTTAATAGAGTTTTATTAGATGAACGTAAACAAAGCTTAAGGTTAGCGGACATGCGCAGTAACAGACATAAACAAACAGATAGCAGCTGTTAGCATGCGGCTAACTGTAAACACGATCCTGATCTTGTTTTTGCAGCGCTTTAAAGTCACTAAGTTCGCTCTGCGCTACGTGACAGCTGCCATTAAAGTTACACTTTGATGAACACTTGCAATAAAACACTGACAGCAGCTGTTCGCACACCTCTTTACTCAGAATTAGAAGAAAAAATCAGCTCTAGACGAGCTGCTGCTGGTGTTATTAGCGGCTAGCCGCTTGCAGCTTGTTTAAGGACAAAACAATCATTTTGTCGTCTTTCCTTCCTGGCTGCGCCGGCGCAGTGTGGCATACGTACTGCATCAAGTCCCTGAAGTCCAAATAGGATAAAATGTGCAGCAGCGGATCTGTGGGGAGCTGATCCATCCGTAACTCCGTGGAAGCGGCTGCCATTGTTAGCGGTAGGGGCGCTTCTTCTTCTTCGATGTTTATCGACGCCTGCTGAACTGTACATGTACTCTACCGCCACCATCTGGTGTTCAGCGTAGGTCACAATTTTAATATAAAACTAAATACAAGTAATTACATCCCCTCAGTTAAATTAGGTTTAGGTGTTAGAATTGCATATCTCAAAAATATGTATTATGGTTACCTGTTAAATAGTCTATAGCAGTCCTGATATTTAAATGTCCTCATGACTCCCTCTTTAATTTGAATTTCATGATTTCCTCTCATCCTCCTGTCGTTTTGGGTACATTTTCTTCCTTTTCTTCCTTGCGATGTTTTTTACTTGTGGCTTCTCGGTGCAGTTTTACCTGCTATTTTAATGTCAGGTAAGGTTTGTACACAATAATGTTTGTTGGTTGTGATGACCCACATCTTTTTTACACCTTGGCACATGCGATTATGCACATGAACAATAGTGAGTCAATGAACACCTCCAGGGGACAACCTCCACTTCAAATACCTGGGAGTCTCCATTATTTGGTTTTAGTCCTGAAGATGAGAGCTGGAACAACTTCAAGAACCTTAAAGAAGTCCAGTGGCCTGTGAGAGGCAGGGTACACCCTGGACAGGTCACCAGGCTGTCGCTGGGCTAACACAGAGAGACAACCATTCACACTCACATTCACACCAATGGGCAATTTAAGAATCACAAACCATCAACAGTATGCCTTTGGACTGTGGGAGGAAGCTGAAGTACCCGGAGGAAACCCATGCAGACTCCACAGAGAGACCCGGGCCAGGGTGGATTCAAACTCAGGACCTTCTTGCTGCAGCACCGTACTGCCTTGTTGCATTTATTAATTTATAGGTCATTTTTCTAAGTACAGAATACTTCTATAATTGAAAGTGCAAAGAGTCACCAAACTGCTAATATTCACCTTGAAATCCTAAATTTAGTCATGTTGTCATTTTTTTTTCAGCTAGCTTGTGTTTGGTTTCAGTTTTTATGAATGTATGGTTTCTGGTCTGAAGAAGAGGATTCATTGTCCTGCTTCATTTGTTTGCTCTGAGGTCACTAATGCAGCTTCCTGGTGTGCCTGCGGTACGTGACTCACAGCCAAATTTGAGAGCTGGGAGCACCACTTCCTTATACACCTTCAACTTTGTGTTCAGGCACATGCTGTGGTGGCTGGAAACTTTGTAACTGGATAGTTGTAAAAAGGTCCAGTAAAATTATTATTGTTGCTAGCTGTGCAAATTCAGAGGAGTGTGTGAGAGGCTGTTAATAAGAATTTAATGCAGATTTGACAAAAATGATTTACAGGAGCTGAAATTGTGTTTGTTGCTTCCAGCTGTTTCCTGGAGTCTTTCCATTGTGAGAGAGTTGGGCCCATTTTCAGATGTGTTGCAATAGCTGTAAGTTCATCATTTTTGTTTTCACTTCTGTTTTCTTGCTTAAATTCAAACTCAGTATTTTGTGTGCATGATTCTTTTCAACTATAACTAACGAGTCTTTGAAGTGTTTTATAAAATTACATTTTGACACACACACACAGACACAGACACACAGACACCCACACACACACACACACACACACACTGCATTGAATCAGGTTCACAGTGAAAACAAATAAAAACACTGGATAAATAAATAAATAGCATCACCATGATATATGGCATTACTCTGTATTGCAGTATATTACACTGTAGGTTGCACTGCAGTTGTATACAATATTGTACAGTAAGCAGTAGATATTGTATAATATATTGTCTTAAGATTTTGTAGTGGTTGTGTATATATAAAATCTGTCTTTGAAACAGAAGCAACCAAGTTATAACCAACACCAGAACAGAGAAATATATCCATGTTACACAGTGTTATTGTTGGATTGGAACTGCAAAAATTCCAGGTTTTAGTTCCGGGAATTAACCGCCGCCTAAAGTCAAACAAAGTTGGCGTGGAACCAGTTTGGAATCAGGGCTCGTTTTGATGGTGTTAGTTTCTTTTCTGCTAAAGTTCTACTGAAACTGAAAATAGTATGAAAGACAGAAACTTTCTGAAGAGGTCCAGGTTTAGCTTCAAGGATGAACTCTGACCCCAGGCTGGTCAGTGTGTGCGGGGAATGCAAACAGATGCAGTTTTTATTAATTGCTAACTAACTGCAGCTGCAAGCAGCAGCGTCATTCATGCAACAGCTCTGATATCCTGACAGCAGGTGTACAGCTCTGCACCCCACATGGTGGATTCAAACCCAGGACCTTCTTACTTTGAGGCAACAGTGCTGACCAGCACACCGCCGTGCTGCCCTGTTTCATTTAATAATTTGTGTTGTGATCATTTTTTCACTTAGCTTGTGTTTGGATGTGTTTTTGTGGATGTGTGGTTTCGGTTCTGCTTCATTTTTTGTGCTTTGTGAGGTCACTCATGAACTTGCCTGTCCTGCCTCCAGAGGAGGAGTCTCTCACTCACAGGAGCAGCTCTCCTGTTTCAGGCTTTCCTTTTCCTGTGCAGAGTGCAGAGGCTTCTTCTTCTTCAGGGTTTAAATAAACTGTAAGTTTAATTTTGTTTCTTATTTGAATTATTTAGTGCATGCTACTTAATGCTTCTTTTATGTGTCAAAGGCAGAGAAAATACTTGTTTTGATAAGACTTTGTTTGTTAAATTAATTACAGCTTTATTACACAAAAGCACAGCTGTCAGACGCAAAGCTTACATAAATATGTGGGTTCAAAAGCTGCTGCTGAATTAGCATCAAGACTTAAAAACAGGTCATTAAATCTGTCAGAAGAGCTGTTTCTGTGAATTTCAGCCAAATACTTTCTACCACCTTTCTGCTGATTATCAGCCATTTAAACAACACTGCAATATTGTAACAACAAGAAAAGACCACACAAAGGTGAACAGAGGCCAAATTTACATATATACGAACCATCCAGCTCGCTGGCTGTAAATAAAATATCACACCCTGGTGGTACTGAAACTTCCTGCAGATTTAGCATGCATGTCCATTTCACGCATACGAAAGGCAAAGTGTGAAATGGAAATGACGGACAGGCGGTTCTATTGCACGCTTTGCAATGATACTGGGTTGGGAGATCTGGCGAAGTTCCTCTTGTCAGGGGCTGTGGCTGGCAAGGCAGAGGACCCCAATGCAGGACTCATTAGACGAGGAGGTTAAAGATAACTTAGAGCTTTAATCGCAAAACTTGGCAGCATAAACATGAATGTGGCATAAAGCACACAACGGGAAAAACCAACGACAACGCAACAAAAAGAAACTCAAAACACTGAGTCAGCGGCCCAGGATCATGACACCTCTGGATTGGCACACCATGGTGGTGACAGGCAAACTGTGACATCCACCCGATTTCCGAGAGCGAATAAGTGGCGGTTTCACACACTTCGCTGTGATGTTCCACACAATGTTGCAGAGGCTTGTCAGCCAAGACAGCCCGACAAAACAGCATCCAGGGCCTGCAGCGACTCAGGGCGCATCTCAGTGATCTTTGTCTGGAGATAAAAACACTACGGTGGGCTTAATCACAGCATCAAAAACATGCAAGAAGTTGTGTTTCAGTAACTTTGGGAGTTCCCCCAGGGCCCATCACAGAGTTGTTACACTTGCAACTATAGAGCAAAATAAAAAGGGAAAAAAATGTCAAGTGCCAAATTACACTGCCTGCCTGTCTGTTTTTGTTACGTGCATTTTATTGTTTCATTCTGAAAATTTTACTTGAGAATTAATTTTTTTATTGATTAGGATCAGGTCTAATAACTGGTGATTCAGTACCAGCAGTATGTATTCTTTGTTAAATGAATTGTTAAATCCTCTCTGTTGTTTTGTAAAGCCGGCACTGATGGATTCACCGACCCGAGCAGCTCCTTCAGCAGGTAGGAGTTCAGCAGGCTGTTTGACAAGAATTCAGTAAAATAAATAAACATTAAAGCACAAACAGGATTTTTCCAGTTATATTACAGCCCTCTGTACTCAGTGTACAGAAATGTCAAATAGTCGATTATTTCACCTTATTACTGTCGTTATATCTAGAACGTTTTTTGAGGAAATTTTAATTAATTTTGTTACTCAGAGATTATTTTCCAACACACAGCAAACACTAAAATTAAAACTCAAGATTGCTTTATTGTCACTGCAAATTTTAAAAAATGCACAACGAATTTCTGCACACGACCTAGAAATGTAACCTGGTATAAACAGATGAACACATTTATTTATAAAAACAAACAAATATACACTCACACAGTTCCAGATGTTCACAGATGCATGATTTCACTGCAGTGAAGTCAGCACAAAATGTATACGGCTGCCAATTTATTTAAATAATTTTTACTTGCTGACTTTATGTTCTCAGAAAGAAGTGGGAAACACTTCCTGTTGTTATTCACTGTTTAGCCATGAACTACATCAGTTAAACTCCTGTAACACTGATGTAGTTCAACTGTTAACAATAATGATGAACATAAGCAGCATAAAAGTTTCTTCTAACCTTAGAAACTGGAGATCCAACAATGCAGTTTCTTGTTGGCTTTGTAGGAAGTGGACAATCTTTGCTGACTGCATGGCGTACTACTTTGTATTGAATTATCTATTAAATCTATGTTGGCTGAACTGATCGAATTAGTTCTTCAGACTTGTTATTTCAAAAACACCCAACTATTTCTTTTAAAGAATTTTTTTTAAATCCTCCTTTGTTTATTTTACTTCTTTCCATAGAGGTTGCCAAAATGCGGACAGAGTTCGTAGAAAGGGTGACAGAAGAAATCCTTAAACAGCTCCTTGATGCTCTTGTAACGGACACGGTTTTGAATGACATGGAGAAAGAAGCGATACTGGAGGGGAACCAAACCAGAGCAAATAAGGCACGCTGCGTCATTGACACTGTGAAGAAAAAAGGAGACGAAGCCTGCGGGATAATGATCAGTCATCTTCGCACCAAAGATCCTACACTTTCCCGTCAGCTGGGTTTGTCCTCCGGGCCATCTGCTCAGTTAGGTAAGAACTATAATGATGATATTGCATAGTTTGCTTGAGCTGTTAGAGGATAATGCATTTTTTTCTATTGTAAGTGCAAGATTTGTCTTTTGTCTCTGGTCCACTACCGAGTTGGCCTCTGTGCCTTTTAGGGGTGTGTTGAAGGAAGCCGGGTCACAATCTGGGTCCTCTCCTGGCTTCCGCGTGTTTGTTTATCGGAAAGGATTACACACAATGCATGGGATAAGAAATTCAGTTACCACTTTAATTAAGCCACATCACACACAGGTTACAGATCGATCTGGACCAGCTTGCTATGATTACGCCAATAGATCAGCAGGGCACGAAGTCTGATTCCCTAACCTAGGTCCAGGTTCATACATTTCAGAGCTATCTGCTCTGTTACATCATATATGATAATGAGAACTGTACAAGACAACGGTTCCCTGTGGCTGCCTCCTCGCGCGGCCCCAGAGTTCCTCCTTATCACTTTGTTTGGTCTTCTTCGCTGTTTCCCTCTGTGAGCCAGTGGCTAACCATGGCCGCCCGGCCAAAGCCTCCCGACATCTGTGGAGACAAACACATCCCACAGCGTACAAACCGTCCCTCTGCTGAACAAAACATTCTAAGCTTCTCTACTGTTAGCAACTATCTTCTTTGTATATAATCTAGGGCAGAGTTTTCTCAGGCAGATAAATGTATGGTAGCAAAACAAGAACATAAACAATTGTTACATTTTTGGCTTCATAAAATCACCTCCTTCAGTGTACATTGATGTTTTCCTTGATGAACAAAAAGGTGGTTTCCCTTCGTCTTTGGGTTGAGGAATGGATTCTGACTGTTGATTGAACTCACACACCAACAGTGGACCTGATCTACTTGGAAACCTTTCTTGGTGTGCTGGAATGTGCCCCATTTGGGGACTTCATTGTCCTGCTAGAGGACTTCTGTGCTCATGCAGTGACAGTGAGACCGGATGGGGTGTGACTGGAAGGAATGGCCTGTCCAATCTACCTGTCAGAATTGTGTTTTGCTATTGAAGTGCTGTGCTAATCAGAGTTTATCTATAAGGGGCATAGGAGTGTTCATAAGTGCACTTGGCACCAGAACACCCTAGACTGCAGGTTGATTTTGTAATTACATCATCAAACCTGTGACTATATGTCTTGGACACTCAGGTGAAGAGAGTAGAAGAGGTGTCAACTGATCACCTCTTTGTGGTGAATTTGATCAGGTAGCAGGAGGTGGATGCTGGACAGGCCTGGTGTACCCAAACATACCGTGACTATGGAATTATGTTGAGGTCAAAAAACACACGCGAGAAAAAACATAATCTGTGCAACTAATTTCATTCCACGAGCGCAGGTATTCATTCCTTGCAAATAAATTCAATGACCCATGCACGTAGAACTCAGCAGCAATGTGCACAAAGAAGCACAGGTGGTGGTGGAATGTAGGAGCATCTCTGATTACTCTGGCCCCATAACTTGGACCTAGAATAGTGGTACAGAATAAATGGATGCATGGACAACAAAAGGCAAATCTGACATTGAATAAACCAAACAGAACAGTCAGGAAATCTTATATCTCTATGTGTACATTTTTTTCTTCTGTTATCAGCACGTGACAAGTGTCAGCATAAATTTAAATCTAAGCTGAAGAAGAAGTTCCAGTGTGTGTTTGAGGGGATCGCTAAAGCAGGAAACCCAACCCTTCTGAATCAGATCTACACAGAGCTCTACATCACAGAGGGAGGGACTGCAGAGGTCAATGATGAACATGAGGTCAGACA
>JAVDPK010002140.1:0-27135 GCA_034780415.1 Cichlasoma orientale
ACACACACACACACACACACACACACACACACACACACACACACACACACACGCACACACACACACACACACGCACACACACACACACACAGACACACACACACACACACGCACACACACACACACACAGACACACACACACACACACACACACAGGTGAGCACAGGCGTACAAAACAGCAGCTCTTGTTACTGTAATTGCCAAAAAAAATCGTTACTGGGAAACAGCTGATGAAAGTCTGTAATCATACAGCCTATTCAGCAAACTCCAACATGAAGAAAAGCTAACTGTAGCTGCTCCCATCCACTGCTGTTTGTTTTACACAGTGAAAAATCTACAGTAAGGCTTAGAAGTTGAAATAAAAGTGCATGTATGCAGAACTGTTAGCTTAGTCTGGCACGAGGTTTAAATTAGGCAGCGTGCTGAAGGCTGACAGCATGTTTATTATTGTTAAAAATAAGACAAAAGTATTTTTTTCACTGATTACTCAATCGATGGAATAATCGATAGAATACTAGATTACTAAAATAATTGATGGCTGAAGCCCTGCTATGAACGCAAGCATCTCCCACCATCACTGGAAGCCACTGCATGCTGCAGTACATGAAAAATATTACATATTAAACTATCAGATTTGATTACTCGTTAATTGAAGGTGCCAGCACACTCGTTCTGCTCCACTTTAACCCCTGGCTATAACTGAAATTAATGTGCAGGCGGCCACAAGGTTTGCATAGCATAAAGAGAGGCCTGATTCAATACACTTTTAAAGCTAAATAATAAAAAAAAGTATTTTATGGTTATGAGTGAAGAGCTTTATGGTGTGTTTTGTTGTCTTTGGATAGAGCCAGGCTGTTTCTTCCTGTCTAGACATTAACGTGAAACTCTTTATGTGACTCTTTATCAGGATGGTAAATGAGGATGTTTCTGCTCTGGCCAAAAGTTAAGCTGAAGCTCTTTATTCTTTTTAAATGTCAATATGTGTGTTAGAATTTAGCTGTGCTGATACCTTATAGAGGGGTTAGGGCTTTTAAGAAATTCTTTTTCAGTAGAATTCATCACTAATTAATAAGATATTCAAATATAGAAGTGTTTCAGCTTGATTGAAGACAATTAGGGTGCACACAGGTTCATCTTTTGGTTAGTTAAGTGGCAGCAGAGCCACTCCGGAGATGCCCCTGGCCCCATACGGAGGTGAACTATCCACCTGGCCTCATCAGGGTGGACCCATGGGTGGCAAGGATGAAGGGGGTATTGCTGTGTGAGGTCAGACTTGCCTGTCTGTTTCTGTCCATGATGACAGGTCCCATATGGTCAAGTTCTACTTCAGCTCACATGGGTCATCTGAGCCTCCAGACCTGCCACGGACTGAAACTGATTAAGACTGGAGAGCCTGGCTCATCCAGTCATACTTTAACACCCTCCCTTTTGGTCCTGTTTTTCATCATAAAAGCAAGAGGAAAAGGATCAAATGAATTATGAGCTAAGAGTACCCATTCTCATGCTGCAGTTTGAAAAAAAACATTCAAGACCATTCCGTTCAGGAACTGAACTCTATCCAAAGTATAGAGACCATATGTAGGTGTTTTTAAAATGTGTGGGTCCGGCTGTTGTACCACACCCCACATATTTGAATCAAAGTAATGAAACACTGGAGGAAAATAGGATGGAGAGCCATTGATCTTAACTGTACAATGATTTAGAGTTGTATTAGAAAAAAAGCAATTTCGTCCATTACCAGCAGCGTTCCCGATGCCTTTCCCGAAGTCTTTCCGCTCTGCTGATTTAAAACTTTTAATCGAATAAGTTTGTCTAGTTAAACTGCCATGTTTACAAAGGAGAAGCAAGCAGCATATTTGACTGTAGATGCGGCGCATGTGCCGCTGAGAGTTTACTTGGACTGGGAATTAATTTAAAAGACTGAATTGTCTGCATGCTTTCAAGTCTTTGCAATGCAGCTGGAAGGGACTCGTGATGAAATAAAATTTAAAAAAAAAAAAAACTTGAAATAAAAGCATCACATTTGGCTCTTTTCGTTTCGAGGGTGTCTTCTGTTCCACTGCAGTGCTGTTTAAGAGGATCGTTGAGCAATGTTAATTTTTGAGTTCAGATCTCGTGAGTGTTTTCATGCAGCAGAGGTTCAGAGGGAGAGACCACACTGATGCAGCCACATGAGCTATTTGTCTGTGGTTCGGTTAATCAGGACTCATTCAGCAGTGGCTCTGCTGCATGTAGGTGGACTGCAACGTCAGGTGGATTTTAGGATAAATAGACAGCAGGGCGTTTGCCTCAGGGCCATCAATTCATTTGGTTAAAAATTTCCAAGGATTTGACTCCATTTATCATCTGGCAGACCTAATGAGTTTGTGAAGATAAGAATCAGTAAAGCTCCTGTCATTGCTGATTCTCTTTGCTGCCATGGAGCCCGACTCTGTTGTGGATTATGAAACTGTAATCTTGTTAAATGACGCGTGTTGCAGTATAATTACAGCAAACCAACATTTACAAAGACTTCGAATCTGTTATTGTTTGTATTCCAAATTAGGTATCACCAGACTCCAGATTCAAAACATTTTTAACCTCTGACGGCAAATAAAATCACAAAAAACTCAACAAACACGTTTTGGTTGAATGTTTTATTAACCTATCACGCTTTAAGTTAAGTCAGTTAATTGTGGCAACCTTGTCAAGTCTGTCTCCGCACGATTGCATGTCAGCGGTTCATCGTTTATTCTGGTCACACGCCGAGATCAGAACTGGTCAGATGCAAACCTCAGCTGAGGGGCTTTGGAGAGCTGGCGCCGTGCTGCCACTGTCGATCAAGTTTTACTGCTATAATCCGAGGAATATAAAAGATTTCCTGTTCGGGAACTGCAGAGGTTTGGTTTGCCAGATCGTCTGTCAGGCAGAGGGGAGGCAGGCGGTGGCTGTGTGACCCTCTGATGCCTGCTACCCCACCAGTCTCCTCCAAACCGACCCTCCCTGGGTTTGAATCCAGTATCATTCTAATGAGTAACTTGTGGAGTATTTTCTTTATTGAATGTGTACTCCACCTATCTGGCACTGGAGCAGAGCGAGAGCTCTTATCTATTAGAGCTTCATTATTATTTCATATATTATTCTTTGTCAAAAGTTGACGCCTACATTTTCCACAAAATTGGCACGCTATTGTTACACAACATGTAATTTGGATCTTATGAAACCAATTTGTTCACCCCCCAAACTCTTGGCCAAATATATTGTCAAAGCTTATGTACGCTGAAAGTCACGAGAATAACTTTAATCCACGCTGTAATTCATAATTAAGATGCACCAGTTTCCTCCTCAGCCTGCTCCACTAACGTGCTGCTGAGCTCCCTGCATACAGAATAACTCATTAATAGTGACATTTTCATGGGGTTTCTGGAATGAATTTAAGCTCATATTTTGATATATATTCATCCATTTTATGTTTCCTCCTGCTAGCAACCTGACTGCTAGCCTACAGATGAAAGAGGCCAGTTCCTGTTACTGACTCTCTGTGTGTGGTGAATAAGCTCCTGCAGCCTCTCTTTGTGGAAGCGGGATGATGTTTACAGATGTGTTGAAGCTGACAAAATGATGTTGCGTGCGCTGTAGAGTGCAGCAGCTGAGGGCAGAGAGGAAGTCATCTAAAAGCCTAAATGTTCCCCCATTCTAGATGTAAAGATTAAGATCCCTCACCACCTCCTCTGTGTCTGGCAGTAAGTGGGATATTCTTTTTTTTCTTCACAGATGGAGCCCTTCATTTTAGCCAATCAAATCCTCACGTGGCTAAATTTATCATCTTGGTGCCTAAGCAAAGCAGCATCATAGGTTATGCTTGTAGCTGCTAACCAAGCCTCTAGTCTCATCCTACAGAAGACATGAGGAGCAGACTGTGGAGGTTTATGGTTATTGTCAGTGGGTTATTTGATCTATAAAATGTTATATAAAAAAGTGAAAAACACATTTTCCCAGGACCTGAAGTCATGTTTTTTAGTTGGCTTGTTTTGTGTAGCTGTAGCCCCCAAAACCCAAAGATTTAGCATTAATTTCCTGCCAGTGTGTTACGGTAATTTATTTCCCAGATTTCTGAGGGACATAGAGAAATGCTGACTAATCCTCACATGATGCACTGTATTTGTTTGTGTAGAGGCTAAAATAATGTTTTAGTGAATGTATCACCTTCGGGCCGGAGGAGGAGGAGGAGGAGGAGGAGGAGGAGGAGGAGGAGGAGGAGAAGGAGGAGGAGGCTGGTGGATGAACCAGCTGTGGCTTCTGTGGGTTGTTTGTTTTCATTTGCCAGCAGCTTGCCATAGACTTGAACAAACCCCTGCTGGGATGTATTAGCCTGCTGCAGACCCCACGGTGCTGAACAGCTAAAGACTTTGTTGTCGTCTTTGACTGCATTGCAGTAGGACGTCTGGACGCATTAGCCGGCCGGGCCGGGCGCTGCTGCTGTCTCACTGCTTGGCAGCAGACATATTTCCAGCCCATCCCTTCAAGGTCACCCCGCTCCTTCCTTTAATTGAGTTGTGTCGAGCTGAATGGGATTCCACAATCAGTGACAAGTCTGATCGTTTAGTTTGTCTTTTTCTTGTAATTATTATACTTTTGTTTTTTAAACGTACACATTCAAATAATAATCCAGGACGTTTCTTATCTCGAGTAAATTCTGCCTTCACAGCACAGCCCCGAGTCGACCTGGATCCAATTTGCATGTACTCTTCCCTGATAAAGCACATTTCTGCCATCATCTTAAGTTGTAATAAAAAGAAGAAATTGAATGGTGCGCATTATCAGTGAGCAGAGAATCCAAAGAAAATGTTTACGCGGGATGGCTCATTATGTTTGTGATGTTTGGGAAGTCATATTCAAGTGTTGAGCTAAACAGCTGTGACACTGGGCAGCCTTTGTGAATGAATTGAGGTTCACTGGTGGAAAAAAATAAGCTCTAGTTTTTTCTTGCTGAAGAATCACAGAGAGGAGTCATGAATGTATCTAAACAGGCCCCACTGCAAGGCTGCGTGGACAGCCATTGCTGAGCACCTCACGCATTGTTCGTGAGATCACTTCCAATCAGAGGCTTTCGCCAAAGACACAACATATTCTGCTCTCCTTCCTCTTTGATTTGATTCAATTCTGCGTTGTCATCCTCATTTAATTAACCCTTAGTAACCCGCTGCTGACGACATGTCTTGCTGGCACACCGCGGGCTGACAGGCCCATCCTGGTGGGGAGGGGAGATGTAGAGATGGGAGGGGAGAGCTGGCAGTTGCAGTGGGTAAAAGCGGAAGACTGAGTGACTCCTTTCCTCCTGATTCTCTCTCTCCCCCTCGTTTCCATTTCTTCTCTTGACTCCCAGTCGAGCCACAGCTCCTAGCTTCTCTGCCAGGTGGGGATTTGCCTCTTGGTAGTGTAGGTGTGGTATTGAAATAAGCAAACCAAAGTAGAACACTTCTCTGATAAGACGACAGACAGCGCCCAACCCATGGGAGGTAAGTTGATGGCAAAGCTGGAAATGATCTGTACCTGAGCTCCGTTTGGAACTTTGTCTTGTGTGTTTTGAGCTCAGACTGTGCGGTTTGTTCACTCCATCCAAGGAGAAAACGAGCCTGTTGCCTGCAAGTCCTTTAAATCTTTGACTTGCATTTCTTCGTGTTTTCTAAAGTCTAATTGCAGCAGCTCAGTGGCATTAATTTGGATTATTGTGCAAATGAGGACGAGTGCTTTCCTTTTACATTATTTAAATGGCTGCATTTGTCCTCTGAGGTATTTACTGTGTTTCGGAGACAATCCACTCCGTTTTAGACTAAATTAAAATCCTCTTCAACAGGTTTGATTATTGTCATTGATTTTTTTTTTCCCTCCACTGTTTGGTGTTGTTTGTTGCACCATGGATGTGGTGAAGTGCTTCAGAGCAGTGTAAACATCACAGGCCAGCAACGGGAGTCTCAGTGGAGTTTCAATAAATAGATATAGAAACACAGAGGCGCACAAATGACACTGCAAACACGGTGAAAGCGTTCGGGTTCCTGGCAGTGCGATCAGCACCACTGTAAGTAAAGCAAGTTTGTTTACATACAGATTCAGCCGGCACATTTAGAATCAGCTGTTTTTGTACACAGGTATCAGTTCAGGTGAGAACCGTCCATCGCTCATGTGTTCACGTCACTTCTTTTGGCTGGAGCTAAAACATAAAAATGAAGTGTAAGGTTAAAATGTTCAACCATAAGTGTGATGTTAAAAAAAAAGGAGCTGTTAATGGATCCAAACTGGTGCCATTACATGTTTTTCTTTCCTGTTTTGTTACATAAGAGGTCCTCTGAGGAAATGTCGTGCTCTCCCATCTGCGGTCATCACATTTTAATAATTCTCAACACCACCTCCTCCAAATATTTATTAATCCAGTCATCAGAAATCTCATTTATCTCCAAGATAAAGTGTAATCGCGAGTGTTAGCCTTTGTTCACGCTGCTAATAGCGTTTTCTCCTCTGGGCTGTTGAAGGAACACGACCGACTGTATTGAATATTGCATGAGATCATGTTTGCATGGTTGAGTGGAGCCACTTCGATGCATTCACAGCATGGAAGCGCTTTGCGGAAATCAAGGATTTGCAGTAGAGTCTGCAGTGAAATAAAAACATCAGTCCAGCAGGTAGCTGTCTTTGGCTCACGAGCAGCTTTTACTCGAGCTTCTTTGGGTCAGCAGGTGCCTTGTTAAAGTCCTTCTTGTAGATATTCCATGCTGAGATTTCCCCAGCTGGTCCCGGGGATTTAAAAATGGGCCAGACCTTTTTATAGCACTAGTTACCGTACAGCTCAATAGCACTCCTGTCCTACACCAACTTAAAGCAAATTGCACTATGTGGGGCATTACAGCTGAAGACATCACAGCATCAGGAGGGAAGCGGTGTGTTTTCATATTGATTGATACTGAGGTGGAAACTATAACTTGATTCACACCATCTTCCGTTTTCCTGCCTTGCTTATGAAACATCAGCGTCTCCTCTCAAGCAGACTGCTCTGTACATTGTGGCTCATTGTTAATTTAAGAAGTTATGACACAGAAGTCTGACCCAGCTCCCGCTGCTGGGTTATGGAGTTCGTCTGTGCCGTTCCTGAGGATACCGCCCCCTCCAGAAGGAGATGTAGTGACGTGCAGGTCTGAGAGGAGGAGCTTGGTTAGCCACAGTTCCAGGGAGTCGTCCTGATGAAACATTCAGCCCGTTACAGTCAAGAGCAGAACAGTTTATCTCTGTTTTCTTTTTGTGTTATCAACACTTTATCCCAGGAAGCTCCACAGAGCATGGATGCTGCTCTGCAGCGGTCCCCCGCCGCCAAATCACGCACACAAAACACAGTAATGCTGTTCAGTAAGCAGCTGCACTGCTCAGCTAACACTGAAGGTCCAGTAATAAGAGTCTTCCCTGAGCTCTGTGCAGGCTCATCAGTACAGCTGCTCAACTATTACCTGACTTCGTGCTGAGGTATCTGGAACTCATTTTCTGCTTTCTCTAGTTTGAAAATAGGATTCCAAGGTGCCCTCTGTGCTTAAACAGAACAAACCTATGCAGTCGCATCCCTCTCATTAAAGTTAATGTGAACTCGGCTCGTTTGTATGCTTTGAAAAAAAAAATCCTTATTCATATGAATCAGATTTCGAATTCTTCTTAGTATATATTTTATAATTAGAACCCAAAATACCTTTTCTTCCCAAGCTTTCTCACGTCTTCTCGAAATATTTCGCCGACATTATATTGGCTGAAGATGGATTCTCAAAGATTCTCAAAGAAGTTGATGCTAAAGATCGAGGGCATCTTTACTTTGTAGTTATGACGACAGCAACACTTTAGTGTGATTCACGGAGTTGTTTAAGTAAAAATGACAAAGATATTGTTTCAATCGTCTCCACAGCTCGGAGTAATTCTCTGCAAAGATGATCTTCAACATTACATTAGCGCGGCCACCAACGTATGAAAGGGCAATCTGTTGCTACCAACGGGACTCTGCAGAAATAATTCTCATTTTTAGATAAGAATTGGAAGTCAGTGAGCTTTTCCACAGCCATCTGCCTCCGCTTACTGATTACGATGATAGACTTCATCACTTTCCCGCTGCTGCGTCACCATTCCCACATTTGTATTTTTCAAGTCCAGTTGGTCTCCGTTTGGAGGAAACCGACAACAATATGTAACAAGTGAAGTTTCAAAAGAAACTCGAATGATTTTTGAGCCAAACCGTCTGATCTCTGCTAAATCCCGTCTCTAATTTTTCCCCACAAGTTTAATTATACATAAGAAGGCAGCTTTCTGTGTTTCTGCTAACAAAACTTGTCTCTTGGCGGGGTTTTCTGGAGGGCTGCCAAGTTCATTTGGACTGGTGCATTTTGTTTGGGGGTTTAAGTTTGACTCCATCTGTCCCTGCTGTCTGTCACGCAGAGGAAGGCCCGGCTCACAGGAAGCAGCGGTGCCACTCCCCTGTCACTTTTGTAGTTCCTGAGACGAGCAGCGCCGAGCAGAGGGGTAACTTTAAATCGGCTCATGAAGGTGACCTGGCGGCCTGTCACCATCACAGTCTAAATGCATCTTAGACCCAGCGCAACCTGCGCATTTAGCCTGGATACTCACCCAGTCAAAGAAAGCAGTATCAGCTTAAGTGCAGTTAAAAGGAAAAGATTAAAGCAAAGCAATCCAGGCGTGTTTCGCCGCCATTGATCGAGCTTTGTTTGTAAGAGGCTGGTTTGTGCAGAAACACACCGACTCAAACACTTGGGTTTGATATTAGCGGCTCACTCTCGGTGCTCAACAGCAGCCTCTTTTCTGTTGAATTTCTCCTCTAAAGCTGTAGATACATGAGTGCACAGCTCAGACTGACAGCTGGGATACCATTTATTTTTTGTACGACGAGCTCCCGCTGCGCTTTATTCCTCCATCTCTTAGACGTTTCTCCAATAATGGCTTTGACTTGAAGGAAAATGAAATCTCAGAATGACAGATTAAGATGACAAAATGAGAAATTGGTTTTTGATGTTTGCTTTTGTGCCTTTCTATACAAACATTTCTTTCTTTCTTTTTTTTCAAAAAGGACAATTTATTTATCCAGCCTGAATTTCTAGAAATTTTAAACTTGTTATAAATTCTTTCATCTAAAGTTTTAAGCCGTCGTCAGGAGTCGCAGACCCGGTCAGATTTGGGCTGTGAAGATAAATGCTGCTCATTTGAAATCTGTCAGAAGACCAAATCAATTTTGCATTGCACCAGTGGACAACTAGGTTGCTAGGTGTCTGCTCACTGCTGCATTCATTACAGGTGTCAGGTGAATGCACACCACCAATTAATGTTTTTGCACGTGCACTCTAGTGCCGTATTTTTCTACACCTCCGTTTGCCAGACATGAGTCTGTCTTCATTTTTTATGTCTAAAAACATCATTAAAAGGGAGCAATAAAGGTAATAAATGATATGCGTGTTTTAAGAATAACAGCTCTTGTGTTTTCAGTCATTATGTTCTCTGGACTCACCCACCATCCCCTCCTCTCCTGCCGCCTTTAAGAATGAGTTATTCTCTCATTGTTAGCCTGCCGTCGAGTTTTCATCGTCATCTGTGATGAATTATAAACGGCGAGACAGAATTTCATTGTTTGTGTTTTTAAATTCTTTTTTTGTGAAATTTTGTGTCTTATGAAAGTCCTTTAAGATGTGTTGGGTGTGTGTGTGTGTGTGTTACCTGTCTGAATATTATAGGGTGATGTGGTGTGGGGACTCATTCTGGTAGTACTGATTGTGTCAGACTCCATTATTAATTTATTTTTTCATAAATTAAACTCTTGGAGCCGTTTGGTCACATTTGTCACGCAAATTAAGGGCGTGTCTCTGAACACACAGACCCGCACACAAAGGCAAACACACATACAGATGAGACTTGACGTGTTGGCATGGAAACCAATTAGTATGTGTGAGGACTGTGTCTGTGCTGTGCGCGCGTCTGTGAGCTGTCACATCTGCAGCGATGGCTGACTCTCACTTTGTGTGTAGAAATGTGTGCGCAAGAGCACAACGAAGGCAAATATGAGCCAGTATGTGATTGCTGAAGGTGATTAATTTTGTCTGATGGCAACAAATACTGCTTGAACTTTCTGCACTGGAGTCAAACAATAACTAAATAATCCATATGCTTGTTTGATCCATGTGCCTTTGATTTAGGAGCTCTGCCTGCTCTGTTGATAATGACACTGATAGTAAACATTCTTTCTTTGTGTCCATACTTTTATATTAGAACGCCCAATGCCAATTTTTCTGCTCCAAAAAAGGGGCACAGCTGTTTGATAAGACAAATTAGACAACTGTAAATGGTCTGTTAACCTGCTAACCTGTTAATCTGCTAGCCTGTTATCCAGGATGGTGAGAAGAGTAAACTTCACTCCTCTTGGTCTTACCCGCTCCCTTCTTCGTCCTCTGTCCCTCTCCTGTTTTAGTTGGGACGACAGCAGCTCAGTGAGCAGCGGCCTGAGTGACACGTTGGATAACATCAGCACTGATGATCTGAACACACCTGCATACTCCTGCGTCAGCTCATCACGCAAAAGCAAGGGAGCGCAGGTGAGCCTGCAAATACTGGCCACTTAATAGCCAGTCTCACTGTTGCATGTCTAACGCATGTTAGCTGACTGTGGATCATCATCATCTATGAAGTCTTTAGGCTTCTATTCCATGACTCTTCTGTGGTTTAAGGTGACTTATCTACTATTGGATAAGGTACCATGAAATTTGGTGCAGAGGTCAAAATGGTTAAATTTCATTGATTTAAGTGCCAAAATGTTTAAGTTCAGCAGCAGGCCTTTGGGTTTAGTATTCATCATCGCATGTTAGGATAGTTTGGATTGACTGTTGTTCACTTTTTACTATTTTCACCATTGGTTTTAGTTTATTTGATGGGTGGCTTTTGTCTGAGAGAAGAATTAAGGAATTTCTGAACAGTTATTTAAAAAAAGCCGTGCACCCAAAGTCATCTGCACTCCCAAATCTCATTAAACACATGCACTTAATACCGCTTCATGCCGGTTGTGTTTTAGTTAACTATAATAACCTTGATAAGCATCGTGAGCATGCTGCTGTGGTAGCACTAGTGTTCAGTTCAAAGCAGAGAATGTCGCATCAGGTCTCAGTCTCGATGCCTATAGAGCAATTAGCAGCTGTGAATAATCGGTGTTAGCTGCACAGTAATTATCTCCCAAGCTAATAAAAACACGTTTCCTGCAGCGATCAGCTTGAAAATCATGACTTTGCATGTCTCGCAACATCTTCTTGTTTAAAGTTTCATGTTTCTTTCCATGATTCAGCTTTGTGTTACGATTCATTAAAGGTGCACACCTACAAATTTACACACTTAGTTGACCTGCTTTGCCTCATTGGGGTAATCTCTCATTATAAACTGGCGGTGGAGAGTGTGAAAGAAGCAGGCGTTGCATGCTGTTGCATTGCATTGTGGGCAATCTAAGATTGAGGATTTATGGTGCGTGGCATGTACTAGGTGATAAAGTCAGGATATCTGTTGCATTAGTTCTGACTATTCCCTACTTATAGAGGTGCAGTGACTATTTGCTGGATAACGCCTTCATTCTTTAACATCAAATTTAGTTTGATTTTATCTAAATAGTTCCAAATCACAGCAATATGTGGTTTATACAGTGAGAGGAAGACCTTACAGTTTTATAGATTGACCGTCTGTCTCGACATGGGTCATGTGAAGGGAGAGCGGGGAGAAAAGATGCGCATTGAGAAATAAGACAGAACACACAGTGGTTGGGTCAGTAACCACAGATCAGAATCATGCAGCACAGCGTGAAGGGTAAGTGCAAAATCTGGTTACAGAATCTGATTGTAAATGAGGATAAAAACAAATCTAATTCGATCTGCACACACCAAGCAATATTAATTGTCAGATCTGATAAAACGCCTACAGATGCTGAGTTCCGAGCATATTGGTTTAGCATGAAATCGAGGCGAGTCTGTGTGTCAGCTCTGAATCCACAGCTGAGGGAATTAACTGTGGACAAAGGGCCAGTGCTCGGTTCTCCTCTGAGATTTTGAGCGTATTCTGCCAAGTATTCTTGGCCCCTCATGAAATACTCAACAGACTGGGCTCTTAAGAGACTCTACTGTTGCTAGGGAGACTGACCATCTGTTAAGGTAGGCTAGCTGTCGCTGCTGCGTGTTTGAGTTTGTGTGGGTGCCTTCGTGTGCGTCTCAGTGGCTGGATGTGGGAGATTCCAAAGATAGCTACCACTTCACACGCAGACACAAACCCCGCTGCTCAGCTTGTGCAGGGACTTACATTTCTTTTTGCTGACTGAAGTACCGCGCTGGAGGTTTAGTGTGTCAAAATATTTCATGCATTTTTCAAGGAATTATGACTTAGTTGCGTTCCTCCTTATAAGGCAGCTTTGATGATGAGAGTTAAAAAAAACTTGCTTGCAATCATTACCTGCCACTCTATATAGATTTTTTTATGAGACTCTTTATAATTATTGATATGGAGCTGCAGTGATGATCAGGTAATGCCTTTAAGACTCACTGGTATAAAACTGCAGCCCAGAATCAGCATCACAGTTTTGTTATTGTACTCATCTCATTATCAGTTCATGTGCTTACTCTGATGCCCCTCACACCGCCCCACAGTCCCAAAAAGGAAGCAGATCCAAGCATGCGGAGCAGGAGGTGAGCAGCAGTTGGGCTGGAGCTGAGGACCTGAAGAAGGTGGAGGAGGAGCTGGATGCAAGCATGGATCCCAGCAGTGGTTCTTCTCGCTGGAAGCCCTCCTCATCCTCCACTTCCTCCCAAACCCAGGGCCAGTATGAGGACGCCAGTCAGAAGGCGGCTGCGCTGGCCCAGATGTCTCAAACGGGCTCGTGGAGGAGGGGCATGACAGCCCAGGTGGGCATTACACCACCCAGATCCAAGGGGACCTCTGCTGCCCTGAAAACACCAGGTAAGAAATGAAGCATGCCATCTTTATCTTGAACTGCCAGAGGAAGGACAGCAGTCATACCAGGTGATCAGATTGGGCCAAAATTAATTTGACTGCTTGAATAAAGTAGTAATCTGGGACATAAAAGACATAAAACGCCAAAACAGAAAATGTGATTTTCATAAACTGTTAAACATTCTGATGAGTTAATCTATTCCATTAAATAAAAGTTTGTCAAAAAACTGATTAGTGAGCAAACAAAAGTTAAATATCAGAACATCTACGTGTATAATTTAATACAAAGATAACTTTATAGTCTCTTTTAGGTTGCTTTCCACTTAGATTCTTCTCAGTGGGTTCTTTTGTTTCTTTAAGCAAGCGCAAGAAGCAGTTTATTCAGCAAGCTTTAACATACCTGCACTCTGTTTAAGTCAGCAACTTCAAAGCTACATCTATTACATTTATATAATATTAGAATATTAGAAGCGATTGTCTGATGAGGTGAGTTTATAGTGGATCATTTTTCACATCAGATATTTAAGTGATCTTTATACGAAGCACAAATTACTTTATTGTGCTTTACTGTGAAGAAGGCCTTTGTCATAATAACGTGATGATGAAATACACTCGGAGAATTGGAGAATCTTAAATGTTTGATCTACACAGAGAGAGTGAGAGAGTTGTGTTTCAGTTTTCACTGTAGCTGAGCAGCAGTTAGCTTCTGGCTGATTGATTCTGTGGCACCAAAGGATAAAAACCAAGTACCTGGTAATATTCTTGCATTTGTGTTCATGCAATTTAACAGGCAAAACTGATGATGCTAAGGCCTCGGAGAAGGGTAAGGTGCCTTCCAAGAGCTCAGCGAGCATCCAGCGTTCACCCTCAGATGCTGGAAGGAGCAGTGGGGACGAAGGCAAGAAACCCCCTTCTGGCATTGCACGCCCGCCCACCACAGGCTCCTTTGGATACAAGAAGATCCAAGGTCCCACAGGCACCCTAATTACCTCCAGTGGCGCAACACTCGCCAGTGGCTCAGCCACCCTGGGCAAGGCGCCCAAATCCTCAGCTACCATCAGCAAAGGTGCAAGCATCAGCGGTGTGCGGAAGACCAGCCTGGATGGCTCACAGCCCCAGGATGATGGTATTCTGCTCAGCTGCAGCGGCTCCAAAGTGACCCTGCAGTACCGCTCCCTGCCCAGGCCAGCTAAATCCTCCAGCGGGGTGGCCCCAGGGCGCAGCGGGCATCGCTCCAGCTCCAGCAGCATCGACTCAAATGTCAGCGGCAAGTCAGCCGGCGGAGCAGCGACACAAACGTGCGCTAAACGCAGGGACGGAAAAGTGGGCTCGGACCGCTCTAGTCCCATTACCATCAACCAGACAGATAAGGAGAAAGTGGCGGTGTCAGATCAAGACCCAGCAGCAGGACTATCCACCTCCCCAAAATCTAGCCCCACCTCCACTTCAGCAGGCCAGTCGGGCCTCAGGCAACCAGGCTCCAAGTACCCCGATATTGCTTCTCCTACCTTTCGCAGGTCAGACACACCACACACGCCTACTGCTCTCATTCTGTCTCTGTCCCTGACTCTGTGTGTTTCTGTGTGAATCCAGCATTTCACCACATTTCTTTTTTAGTTCCCCGAGTGTTAGTTAAACGCAGCGTCTTTTACAGCGAGGACGTTTAGGTCAGTTGAGGTGTTTAGTAATGCTTTCCCAGTGCAGGCTGTTCCCCACACTTCTGTAACAGACAGGGAAATTTACTGAAGCAGACAACCATAGTGTCAAAGCTTTACTTAAAAAATATGTCATCTCTATCAATTTTAGATGTGTTTGGATGTGCAAGATGAATGTCGGACACTTAATAAATCATGTTAGATTGCCTTCATGGAAATATTGATTGAGTGCGTGTACTGGGCTGCCGAGCTAAGGAGTGCCATAACACAGTGTTCCCTGGTGTAGGTGATAAGCAGCTGCAAACGAACCACGTCTTTGCCCTGAAGATGAGGGTCTGATGGCTTTTCATTCACACGAAGCAGATCCAGCCCAGCAGTGTTTATCAGAATAGACAGGAGACAGGAGTTTCTCCGCACACCAGCCCCTGACTCATTAGAAGCATGCATTCGGCAGGCGTGTCCAAGCATCCGTCCCATCCGATCTGTCAAGCCAACACGTTTCATCTGCATGTCATGGCTTTTTTTTTTTTTTCTCCCCCCGCAGAGTGTGTCACCTATATATTGTGTGATCGCAATGACAGAGTGGGACGGGCGCGAGCAGAGCAGCGGGCTGTCTGAGCATATGCAGGAGGCAGACGGGGTTGAGTGGCCTAACAGATTAGGTTATTTAAAGTCGCAGGGTTGAAACTGCAAAGCTGTGAGAAAAAATGTGTCAGTATAAATTACCGAGAGTTCATATGTAAAATGAGGTAGAGTTTGCTGCCGAGGATGAATGTATTGTAAAGTGTGCTTAGTTTTTTTATTTTATCCGCTGTATAAAGTAAAGCGAGGGGATGTTTTAGAAGCTGTTTCCCACTAAAATAAAATGGGTTTCTTGATCCTTGTGACCTGTGTAGTAGTTTTCTTTGTAATGTATGTTAGGCCTTTAAGGAAACCTCAGTTGTCGAACCCAGGGTAAACCAGAGTCCTTCATTTTTCCAGTAAGGAGCTTGTAGATGCTCATCACTTGTCCTTTGAGCATTTCTAAATGATTGCACCCACCTCTCTGCCCTCAGATTGTTTGGCACCAAAGCTGGCAGCAAGGCCAGCTCTCCGGGCACGCCTGACTCTGGCAAGTGCCCCTCATTACTGGGCAGCCCCCACGGCACACTGGCGAGACAAGCCAGTCTGGACTCGCCTTCCTCTGGCACGGGGAGCTTGGGTAGCGCTGGCGGCCTGAGCGGTGGCAGCAGCCCACTGTATGGTAAAACCCCAGACCTGTGCACCGACTCCCCGGCCTCCAGCCCAGCCTCTGGCCTCTCCCTGCCCTCCAACGCTCGGCCCTGGCCTGCCTGTAGCTCATCAGCTGGCAGCAAGGACACACTGAGCTGCCAAAGCATGACCAGTCTGCACACCAGCTCTGAGTCCATTGATATGCCGCTGGGCCACCATGGGCCCAAGGTTACACGAACCGGCAGTGTCAAGTCCACCCTGTCTGAGGGGTGAGTAACGGGAATACGATTGGGAAGAATCGTATTCATTGTTTCATTTGAGAACAGAGACCAACAGTTTATGACCCCAACCCCAATATGTAGACATACAATACAGATGAAGCCTAAATACCAGATAAACGATTGATAACAGAAAGAAATCATTCATTCACTACACAGTTTGGTTGGATTTAAGTTTCTTTTCTGGCATGGTTTTGGTACTATAAAACAATAATATGACAGATCAGAATAATGCCTGTACTATTCCTATATTTGGTATATGGGAATAGTACAGGCATTGCGGAATTATTAGCTGTTATATCAAAGTTCTGTGAGGAGTCTTTTCACTGTCTGGACAACAATCAGCAGTCAGACGTTTAACGGCCCTGATAGTGTCGCAGTCCAAAGCCATGACAGAAAAACACCCCACAATAAATTCAGATCATTTCTGACGCTCATTCCCACGAGTAGCCTTTTTCAGGATCTTTCCATTGTTTTTTCTCCACACACTCTGCATGCATTACATCATAGGAGCAGGGAACACATGCACTTCCCCTCACTAGACCAGCTGTCTCAAAAATGAAACAATCTAAATACTGCTTGTTGTATATCTGTAGTCTTTTGTACTGAGGTGCATTAGTAATTTCTTAATGGATTTTTCCATTGTGTGTGTCTTTGTGTTTGTGTATGTCAAAAGTCAAGTTTGTAAAATGTGACCAGTTCTTTTTCTTGTGTATCTCAAAAAAAACAACAACAAATGTTTTCTGGTGTTCGTCTAATCTGCTCATCCTGTGTGTTTTTAACAGCATGCCTCTCGACAGAAACACGCTTCCCAAAAAGGGACTGAGGTACAACACATTTGCAGCCATGTTTTATTTGCAGCTTTTCATGTAGATCATAAGTTTACATGCATTTGCACGAAGATGATCATTCTGATGTCACGCCTGTTTTCCATGTTGCTGTTCATGTGGCATTATGTGGCACTATCCATAGCAGCGATTCCCTAACAGGTATAGGAATAATTATTATAAAGGGTCAGATGATGCTCAGAGTGGTACATAAGCAGGCGGAGGTGATCATGAAGGAGTGCGGAGGTCTGATAGGGCTGCGGGTCACTGACATTGCTGCTGCTTTGATTTTCCTCACAAAGGTCAACTTGAAAGAAAGGCAGATGTGAAATGTAAAAATGAGGTCAGAGGTCACATGTGACATATTTGGATGCAAACTATAATGAGGTATTTAGAGTTCCCAAATTCCAGAATCATTTCCCAAATGTTGCCAATACAAAGAAAGGCAGCAGAATTTTAAGGATGAAAGACATTTTATGAAGGTTTGACCTTATTTGACCTTGAAGGTCAAAGAAACGTGATATTTAGAATCATTTCCTACATACCTGCATGTTCTCAATACAAACAATGATAGTAAGAAACATAGTTTTAAATAGCTCTTCACAGCATTATTATCACTTTGACCCTCAGATCAATCTATTGGCTTTGCAGTTATATTTTAAATCTTAATTCAGTTCCTATTATATATTGACAATACACACCACACTTATAAGAATCATAGGCTTTTTGTTAATTTTGGACCAATAAATCATTCAGTTGACCTTGAAGACTTTGGTGGATTTAAGGCAAATTTTAATGGCTTGCTAACCTGACCCCGCTCTGCACCCCTACAAAGTTTGATCAGAATCCATTCAAACCTTTTGAGCTATCATACACAAACAGAATGACTCGCATGCATGCGCGCGCACACCTGCAAATGCTACCAAAACCACGACCTCCTTTGGTATAATTAAAAATGATCTTATGCAGCATTCACATTAAAGGGCCAGATTCGTGCACTAATCTAGCTGCGAATATTTTCTCTTTCGTTTTATATAACAGACTCAAATTAGATTTAAATTAACTTCTGACTTCCTTTAATTGAGGCAACAACAACAGAAAAAAAATACAGTATGAATGCTGTCTAGGATGATGAGGGAGCAGTGTGCTTTTCCATCTGTCTGCATGTCTGCTTCTCTGTGCTCATCCTAATCCTACACTCATCTCATGCAAAGTTAGAAATGCGGCACGCGCGGCCGCCGTGACACAGCAGTTCTCGCTCAGCTCCCGAAAATGGCTCGAACCTTCCCGTAACGTGTGCTCCGTCAGCTGGGGCGGCTGTAGAATGAATGTTTTGAATTTAGCAGCAACTAAATGGACGGAGAGAGAAGCACCATGACCTGTTCATCACAGTGGCACAGCTGACACAGGGAGCAACCTCTGCAGCAGCCAATTACACAGCACTGCTAGAGAAGTGCTGGATGTTGCGTGCGGGGGTCAAACCATTCTTTCATTTTTAGAGCATTCAGTGCTCATGCTGTCTGGAGCCTAAAAGCATCTATCTGACCTCGTACGACACTTTTGCCTGTTTGGATTGATGCTCGGTGCAGTCTTTGAAAAGTCTGTACTGACCACAAACATTTACGGTCATCTGTTTACATCTTAAACATGCCAAATAGCTCTTTTATTAACTGTAGATTTTCAACATGGGGAGCTTAGATTAATAGATTCGCCTCCTTTAGTCATACACTGTAAATAAGCGGATTGGTCCTGATTATGTTTGCACTAAGTATACTGAGTCAAACACTGACCCTCGGATATTTCAGTCCGTTCCGTTTCAACCCCAGCGAGAGGCCCGTGCTGCAGTCTGACACCACTCAGTGCAATCTTAGACACCCAATTGCCGCTGGAGAGAATAGGAAGCACAGGCACAGGACCAGAGCAGGGTCAGATGTGACAAGCGTAGTAATGGGGGCGTTGAAAGGAAGGAGCCGCTGAAAGGAGATGAGTGCAAACTCAATTATCATCCTCAGAGGATTAAATATGGCCGATTGTCATGTGTGCGATAAGGGGGGCTTCTGCTGCTGAGTTACTCTAGAGTTTGGGAGAGAGGAGATGAACAGCAGAGTCTGAGTGTTTGGCAGCTTTAAGCCTGAGAAATGTGTCTGTGTATAAAGGCAGTATATAGTGTGTGTGTGTATATATATATACATATGACTGTGTGTGTGTGTGTGTGTGTGTAGATGCATGCATATGAACATCTGTTTTTTTTTACCATCTGCTCACATGCTTCTACTGTGTAGCTTCATTAAGACAGAAGTGTCCTTCCTTGAGTTTAAAGTGTGTTTTTGTGGCTTTCAGATACCCTACCTCCTCCCGGCAGACATCTCACGAGGAAGGGAAGGAGTGGTTGAGGTCCCATTCAACAGGAGGCCTTCAGGATACCGGCAGCCAGTCCCCGCTCTCTCCTCCTGGAGCCTCTTGCACCACCACAGGAAAATACCACTACTCCAACCTCTGTGAGTCAAAAGGAATAAACTCTGTTTGTTGCTCCCAAAATGTGTAAATCTTATCAACGAAGACGATGGCAGACATGTGACCACCTTTATGATGTCTGACTGTTATCGGGCTATGCTGTCCAGAATTGATGAACATGGAATATGAAAATGGTTAACTAAGTCACAAAGATGCGCAGCATTTAACACATGCAAAAACATAAGAGGCTAAATGTGAAATCTCAGCACTGATCCTGGTACGTTTTTTGCTCTGTGCAGTGAGCCCCACCAACATCAGCCAGTATAACCTGCCACCAGGCAGCAGCAGCATGAGCCGCTCCAACAGCATCCCCGCCCAGGACTCCTTTGACCTGTATGGAGAGGGTCACCCACTGGGTGGCAGCGCAACCTCTCTGGAGGATCGACCACGTGCCATCAGCCGCTCTGGCTCGTTCAGGGACAGCACTGATGAAGGTGAGATACGCTCATGAAGCTTCAGTCTCAATGGACTGTGGTCCAAAACTAACTCGATTTCCCGCTGAGAAGCTTTTAAAACAGGTTTTACTGCCGCTTGAAGCAAAGTAAAATCCTATCAAATATCAGCTGCTGCTGAGAGGTCAGCTGAGAGGTCAGCTTTTTAAATAGTTTATTTTAACCCCTGCTTTTTGCAATCTTTCACTTTACATAAGCTGAATGAGTAAACACAAGAGGTGCTGATCAATCAGCAAAATAATAATAATAATAATAATAATACAGGTATTACAAATGTTTTCAACATCTAACACCCATGTTTCACATTAACATTTGTAGCTTACTCAGCGTGTCTCTGTCTTACAGTCCACGGCTCGTCACTGTCTTTGGTCTCCAGCACTTCGTCCCTGTACTCTGCGGTAAGTGACTACGAGAGAAGGAAGTCCTACTCAGAAGGACTTCTTAAACAAATCACATCGTAATAAAATTTATTGTTCTTTCTGTAAAAATGGCAAAACTTTTATGTAAATTTCTGCACTGTAATATAAAAAAAACATTTAAACTCTCAGTTTTTGTTGAGAATGTTCAAAGTAGACAGACTGTAACTATTTCTTCCTCCAGTCACGCGGAGCAATCTGAAGGATCAGTGGGTGAAAGAAGTTTGTATGTTATCTCCTCTGACTTTCAGACACTGATTAGATTAAAAAAAAAAAAGTGGAGGGACCTAAAAGTAAGGGTGGCATGCTCAGATCACAGCTGAACTACTACTACTGTGCTTCAGCAGTACTAGTGGATACTAGTACTATGTGTATCTTTAGGAATTTTTAGTCTCCTGGAACTTTGTTCTCAAGATGGCCGATAATCATATAAAGTAGCTTATAACATTCTGTCCATCAGATTTATTAATGTTGGTAAATGGACTGGTTCTTATAGGCAGTGTTTCTGTTGAGCTCCGAACTTCAAATGTATTTATACAAAATAAAACTGTGTTTGAAATCATCCTTTTTTAAAAATCCCATCCTCTCCTCCCGGCGGTGTGGTGTAGCGGTCAGTCTTTCCTTTTCCTCTGTTTTTGAAGTCGAGAAAAGTAATTTTCCACAACAGCATTTGTCCAAAGACACTGCGGCAGATAAGACTGGACAGTTTGGTTTGTGCGGTAATAGCGCACACAGCGCTCGACTCATCTGATTCAGTGAGGCGAGGGATTCGTTTTAGGAGAGAAGAATCGATTACCTCACACTCCCGCACTTGCAATTTGCAAAGTAAAGGCTCAGAGGATGATGATGATGATGATGATGATGATGATGATGATGGAGGTGGTTTTGTTTGCAAAGTTTTCCCTCAGGTTGAATTAATTTCGTTCCGTATATGTTTAAAGGAACTTTCTGTCACTTTAAACCAATGAAAAGGCTTTGGCTGCTGTTTGTTACTGATTGAGCCAGCGATCACATGTTTCTGACCCGCGTTCGCTTGTTTCTTGCAGACGGAGGAGAAAGCACACTCAGAGGTAAGGGTGGCGAACATCTGTTTGCATGCATGCTTCTCTTTAGCAGCTTTTGGCTGTACAGTCGCATAGTGTAGTGAGAGCCACCCACACCTTGAAGCTGCTCAGCACAGCAGCTCTGCAGGGTGGATGAAGTGCCTTGCGCGTTGCTGTGGGTCCCTAAAGTTTGCTTTGTCACCATTATTTTGTGGGATTTAGTCCAGCATGTCACATGCATGTCTGAATGTCTTTATTTATATAGAGACAATCTGTGAGTGTCAATCAAAGTATAAACAGTGATATTTATGTCTTATCAATCTGAAGCGTGAACGATATAAACATGAGAATATTTTGTGTATAAATGGAAGCTTTAACTCTATGTTGCATTGCTTTTCTATTAATGCACTGATTTCATCTGGATCATAAACACATCCTTACTATTCTGCACAGCTTATTTATTTACTCATTACAAAAAGTTCAGATGTAACGCATGCCGTGACCTTTGGCTCCTGCTCAAAAATCCTGTTCAGTTTATCACTGATTCTTCTTTGATTTTCCAGGTTTGTGGTTTGCCTTTCTGATTTCCTCCCTTTTCTCTGTACATGTACTTTAAGCTCGAGCGTGGATCAAACAGTGAGCGCAAACGCACTGCGGTGTTTGTTTTAACCTTGCCAGATAAATGAGAGAGTGGTATTGGGCACGGATGATGCGAAACAAGCATCCAAAATAATAATAAAAAGGACACCACTGATATTTTTGAAATCGTAATCTTATCATTTCAAAGGTGCCACTGAAACGTGTTGGAAAAGCGAGAGAAATATTCTTTTTCAGCGTCAGTATGTATGCAAATGTTATAATGTAGTAATTCAAACTGACAGAAATAAATATTAATCCAAAAAAAAAAGAACGTTCATACTTTCTTGCTCTGTGCCGTCTTCTTTTCTAAACTGAGACGTCTGCCATGCTGTGAATTATACGAGTGTGAATTTCAGGTTTTTGCAAAAACTGTTTGACCCATCTCAGGACTACTTGTCTGCGTTTCCTTGCTTTGCTGCACAAACCATGAAAAGAACAGTGCTGTGGCTTGTTGATAACCTCTGTCTCACCTGCCCCATCAGTACTTGCTGTTTGATGGAGGCAACATAGTGTTAATTTTTACTCTTTTCTTTTCAATCAAGGGCCAAACAGTCCAAAATTCCACGGTAATCCCCCACACTTTATGTTCACACTTCACTGTACCTGCACAGTTCTTTCTTCTTTTTTTTTTTTACATCAGAGTTATGACCATGGGAGTTGCAAGTTCAAAACCTGTTTACATCACAGTCAGTTACTTTCTTCGTGGTTTTTAGGAGCATTAACCAAATGTTTACCTTTTCTTTTTCCTTCCCCGACCCAGCAAATCAGAAAGCTGCGTCGGGAGCTGGACGCCTCTCAGGAGAAGGTGGCGACTCTGACATCTCAGCTGGCTGCCAACGTGAGTTTGTTTACTTCAAAAGGCGCCGTCAAAACAGCCGCGCATTTGCATGATAACCTGCTGTCTGAGCTTTTATGGGAGGCATCGCCTGTCGAAGGAGGAATACAAATCTTCAAGACGCTCTCTAAATCCTTTTCTCTGTGTTCGGAGGCCTCGTGTGTGTATTTACTTTTGCTGTTTGATTTGGTAGGTTTGTGTGTGTTTTCTTGTCCCCGGTTGGAATGTTTCTGTGTGTGTGTGCTTGTGTGCTTCATACAGCAAGGATTGTCTCTTTGCTTTTGTCTCAGCTGGTGGGTTTTCTCCCAAATTCAATCAAGCAGAGAGAATCAAATAGAGATAGATGGCTGGAGAAAGAGAACAGGGAGATGAGGATAAGTGAATCTAGACTCAAGTGCGTCATGCGTGGGTGAAGCAGAGTGAGATGCAGCGACCTCCAAACCCCAGACAAAGTCTTTGCGGTGGGATTTAGTTAGACAGACTCCAGCATCTGACCCCACCTCCCCACCCTCAATGCCAAGTGTCTGATCATGCGTGGATGCAGACAGGGTGTTTGCTTCAGTCCTACACTTTGATCACACAGTTGTGCAAAGCTGAAATTGAAGGCAGGCAAACGTAACGAGCGGAGGAGAAAGAAGTGTCTTTATAAAGAGTTACAGGGACAGCAGAACAGCTTCATTTGCATCCTTTATGTTCTCTGCTGACATCAGTGGAGTGAGAAATGTTTCAGTGGAGACAAAATGATTCATAGATATTTAAAACATGATCAGGATGCACTATAGTTCAGTCTTGATGCAGAAGCCTTTGCTGTTTACAACACATAGAAGTGCTGGGAAGTCATGTTACCTTCCACCCATCCATAATGGAGAAAAGGACGAGTGGAAGGATTTTAACACTTGGTGGTTTGACTGTCTTTGGTCTCTCTGTGTTCAGTCTGATAAAAAAAAAAAAAAATCTTAGGGCATCCATAGGGAATCATTAGAGGTGTAACTCTTCACCAAGTTCATGGTTTGGTTCCATTTGTAAATAGAATAAATCAAAAAAGAAAACACATTTTGAAAAATTATTTTTACCTCAGGCACGAGCACTTTATCATAATTGGATCATGGTCTAAAAAAAACTTCGATGTTTGATATTTTGATGATCCATTTCATTCTTGAAGGACTCATTAAACATTACAGCTTTGACCGCTCTAACATGCTTTAGCTCTTTCTAATTTGCATGAGCAACATGCAGCACGAGTATGTTCTAATTAGCATATTATTTAAACAACGCTTGTACGGTGACCCTCAGAGTTCAAATACACTGTAACTTAAAAATTCCAGCAAATAGAAAAATGCTGCAAAAGCACACAAAACACAATGGAATTTTTTTTTTAAAAAAAAGCATAAAAGTTCACACTCCCCCACCCCCCCCCAAACTAACAAAAAAACATTTCACAAAACACAATAGAACTGTCAGCTGGAGCTGCTGCAGTTCTAACAGTAAGAAGAACAACAAAGCTAAACCTGTGAAAAAAGAAGACTCATTACAAAACCTAACTTATTGTTGTCATGAAATCCTTTAGCTATTAAATCACCTAATCCCTAAATCATTAAATATTTCCTATGACTGCTTGTATAACAGTAATGCCTTTTTTTTAAATTCTATTTAATTATTTGTCTTGTTGAGGTGGATGATTTGAATGCTTTGATTAAAGGCAGCTGTGCTGAGTGTAATGTGTCTAATGTGCTGAGTGATTAATTAAGTGCTGCAGCTCGTTTTCAGTTATTATTGCTGTATGCATTTTTAAACTGATTTTGCCAACACTGGTAAATACATACATGTACGTTTGTAATACAGAGATTAGCAGTGTAGCACATTCAGCTTTGGCTGTGCGTCACGCTGTGGTACTTCGACATGCTTCATAATACACAGAACAGCAGCAATGAAGGCATTTATATTTTTAAAGATTCCTTGAAGAGATGAGTCGGTGTTAGTCGAGTCTGTAAATGTAGTGAAATTTTTTTTTGCAGTGACCTTTTAATTGTTGGCTGGTTTCCTTTTAGAGGCTGAGGCACATTTTTAATGTTTTGGAGCGAAACATCACATTTATGAATATCTGGTTGTGGTTCACATACGTACGGGCCGGGGTTCCACTGTCTGTGGTCTTTGTATAAAAGCAGACACAGATCTTCCGGCAACCTTAGCCAACTGCTGTGAGTCTCACCCTTAAAAACAGCTCATTTTGGCGGAACTAAATATGTACCTGATAGATTTGGTATTAATGTCAACATCTCGTAACTTTAACGGAAAATGTAAGCTGATTACGTTTCATGCAAAATAGATGAAGAGTTGCACTTTGGAACACTGTTGCGTCCCCACGTCTTGAAATTAGCTGGCAGTGTAAAATGTGACTAGTGTTATACCTTAGTATGCTAACCCACAATGTAAGCACTGGGACAACAGAGACCCACATGTGCTAGTGACATGTTCTGGAACTGCCTCGCGTTATATCTGCGTGACAGCGTGGTGGGTTGCTGGTGCTATAAGCTCGTCTCATCCTCTCAGTGGGGAGCTGCGACTCTGTGGACATATCAGCCTCAGGAGCCCCAAGATACTCTCCACCCACAGTCCAAATCTCATTGTGGTGTGCAAGACCTGCCAGAGACATCACTTTATCATCTCTGTTACTTCCCACGCTCTCACATGTAGAGGCCTATGTATAGGTGCACAAATAAAAACCTACACAATGGCCACTGGTTGCAAATATTAAAAACTCAGATTTGCAACAGAAGTATCATTAAATACTCGAGAAAATGCTTGCAAATGCAAGTATACGCAAATAAAAGTGAAAGGGTGCTTTTAGAATGTCAGCGTCTCAGGAGGAAGTCAAGCTTTTAAAATCATTTTGAAGCTACGTAACATCTTGCTTCCTCATTTTGTAGCCATTTAGTTCTTAATGGTTATAAGTGTGAAGTAAAATGTCATTTACATTTGTGTGTGACTTTCAGTTCAGCCCACATTATTTTGCGGGCGTGACGAGCAGCTCCGAGCGTCAAAATGTCAGAGGATCTTTCCCGGCTGACAGAGAAGCGTGCGGGCCTTTAACGAGAGTTTAACAATGAAAATCACGTGAATCGAAGTCACGATGGAGGCGAATGACGGGGGGGGGGGGGGGGGGGGGGGGGGGGGTCGTGCTTCGGTGACTTGGTGCTTTTTCATTTCATCCACACAATTTACAAAAGTGGGCCAAAGAGGAAGTGTGCAGTGATTGAGGTCATCTTGTTGTGATCTCGTTACACCTGCTGTGCCACTGCGTTCATGATTATCATCATTTCCCGTGTTTGTGCAGGAAATTGAGTTTTGATCTTGTGTGTTCACACACACTGTGCCACAGCCAGTGCTCTCATCCTGCCTTTAAAAACACATGTAGCCATCTTTGTGATAAACTATGTATTTTTGGTTGTATTGGAGCAAAATAGAGCAGAATTAGCAAAACCGACACCCCATCCTGCCAAAGGGATTAAGGGGGCAAAAGTGTTAGTCGGTATTTTCTTTCAACCATGAAGGGGATTGGTTTTCCTGCCTTGGCTGACATTAAATTGGGTTTAAGAATTCATACAGGCAACCCTCCTCCCCCTCACTTTCTTTCTTCTCACCCTTCACTTTGTCACCCTGACCTTCTTCCCTCCCAATATTTCCCCTTCTTATTCTTTTCCTTTTCCTCCTCCTTGATTCTGGTCCTCCTCCTTTCGTCACCTCCCCCTTGTTTTTGTGCTGTACTGTAGTGTAGGATGTAACCCAGCAGTAGTTGCTGGCTTTGAACACCAAAGTCGTGACTCTGTGTTGTTCCTGTGTTGTGTACCTCTTCAGAGGTGGCATCAAGTAGCACTGACATCAAGGACTTTCTCCTCATCTAGTTCTCTGGTTTGGCCTACCATCAACCTTTACCTGAGACCCCAGGATCAGGACAAGGGTCAGAAAACTCTACCCGGCTCAGGCCTCCAGAATAGGACAGATGGCTCAGCCCTGGGATACAGCAGAGTTTGATTGGTGCCTCCTTCAGGGCTGACAGTTGGGCTGGGGGTGATGAGTTGGAGCTCACAGGTGGAGTTGGAAAGAGATGTGGAGTTAGAGGGATGTGTTGGAACAGTTGGCATTTCTAAAGGTCAAGACCTGTGCTGATTCAGCCAGGGACACAGAGTGGAAGAGGCAGCCCAGGGTGTTACTGTGTGTGTGTGTGTGTGTGTGTGTGTGTGTGTGTGTGTGTGTGTGTGTGTGTGTGTGTGTGTGTGTGT
>JAVDPK010002140.1:34854-47581 GCA_034780415.1 Cichlasoma orientale
TGGTTCAGGGTCACCTGATCCAGCCCTAACTATAAGCTCTATCAAAAAGGAAAGTTTTAAGCCTAATCTTAAAAATATAGAGGGTGTCAAATCTGCATAGAGTCACAAAACATAATAGGGCCGTACTTTTTCATCAGCACTGACAGTTCTCAGCACATATCGCAGTTAAGTCCTTCAGCTGTGTGAGAGGTGTGTTACCCTCCAAACATCTCCTGCTGTTAAAGCTGAATCTGTTGTTTGGTCGGCGGATGAGTTTTAAATGTTGCAGGGAGGAACCGCGCAAACAGACATGACCACGGCGAGCTGAAAGTAGATGCAGACAACAAGCTCGCGCTCTAGTTTGACAGTAGCACACCTTCAAAGCACCTGAGTCAAGGTAAACAAGTTTGCCATCCTGACAGATGCTTAGCCACTCTTCTAATGTTGGCAGCATAGCTCTGCACGACTCGCCCTTCACTACCTGCAAAGGTAAACCCCTGCTATTCATACTTGATGGTGATATCAGTATTTTTCGTCTCCTAAAAGTCAAATAGTTTCTTCAAGGCTTAAGGGATATAAACTTTTGGAAATGTAAAAACTTTTTCAAGGCCTCACAACAGGCACTTAATAACAGAGGAGTCATTCTATTTTTAAGCAGTCTGTAAAGCCATCATCCATTGTCTGATGACTAATGAGTGATATCCAGGCCAAGACTTCCTGTTTCACTGTTCATTGTTCACAGTCCAGCTATGAATAAACTGATAAACTAAAAAAAAGCTGATAAAAAGCTGATGATGGCCGGAGCTGTCCGTGAGCCAGTGCTGCTCTTTACCTGCATGCAGCCTGTTCAAACCTTAACGCTCATTCCTCCTTTACTGCAGATGGACTGAAACAGAAACCACAAATCTGTCACTACCTTTCACATTCAAATGCAAATATCTGTTCATAAAGACGGGTTTTAAATATGCTGCCAAGCAGAAAACGCCTCAAGAAGGTGGAATTAAAATTGCTTAATTTGAAATGAAAATAAACTCATATTATTTATGCCAGCACTATTGATGCAGTGTAATGAAATCATCATTATAAAGCATAGTGTTCAGAGATGCTGTGACTTTCATATTTTCAAAGACGCACATATTAAAGGAGATCCTGTATCAGTCTGGATGTCTCAGTTAAGTGGATGCTTGTGGATGTGGGCAGCCAGTAGACTGCCTGTTAGATGGGGATCATGTAAGGCTCCTTATCTGAGACTTAACCTTCAGTACAAAGCGAGCCTTGAAGATCAAAAAGCTGCTTACAACCCATAATTCCAATGATACTGATTCGGAATAACAACAGCTCCCAGCCTGAAAGCACGAAATGACCGTCTGCTGTTGGAGCAGCCCGTTATTGAGAGATTTTCATTATTTCCTACACGCAGAATGAGATTGAGATGCTGAAAGCAGAAAATGATCGTCTGAAGTCCAGCGGCAATGCAACACCGACAGCCACACCTGTCAAGACAGCCCGGCCGCCCTCTGAGACCTCCAGCACCTCCTCATCCTCCTCACGTCAGTCTTTGGGGCTATCCCTCAATAACCTCAACATCACGGACACCATCATGTCAGGTGAGTTTAGCATCAGCGCCGCTGTCGATCTGGGGTGTCTGCGCAGCAGTTTGTTCAGGGCAGTGAAAGCGGGGGGGGGGGTGTTGATATTTTTTAGATTTTAAAAGGATTTCTTTCTGAAAGGTTGCATTCATCATTTGAGAAGCAAGTCTAAGAGCTATGTATCTACTGATGCCAAAGGACACCGTTTGTAGTCTGCAGTGATTCGTGGGGCAGACGCGTTTTTGTGGCGCATCGAGTTGGATTAGCTCTCTTCATACTTGCCTCAATAAATGCCAGAGAGTTGTGTTTGTGGAGAGAAATGATCCGGATGAGCCGCATGAAATGATGAAATAGCTGCCCCCCCCCCCCCTCCCTACTGTGAGAGTTTGCAGCCAAGCAGGACCTATTACATAAACACTCATGAGCATTGTGGGGATCTCTTCAGGCCTCTGCTCCTTTTGAGAAGTGGGAAAGTTTGTCCCCGTCACTTGCCCTGTAATTAACATGGAAGGTGCAACCTGCTGCGATGACCCGGGCTCTCATTAACTGAAGGTGGGATGAGCCAAATGCAGTGACATATGGGAAGGCAAGTGGGCCAATGGGCTGTTATCACCCCAGCGCAGAGCCCTCAGCTAAGGGAAGCCAGACGAATACAAAGTACCCCCCCCCCCCTTTCCTCTCTCCAAAATGGAATCTGAGAAAAAGAGAATGAGTGAGACTTGGTGTGACAGGGACTTGTTAAAGGTGATAGGAAACTTATAGGTTACATAGTTACATGAACATGTTTCTTTATTTGTTTGGCTACAGAGTTAGCGAGTTAGCTACTTTCACACAGGGGAGTGTTTACCAGCTAGAGGCCCCTCCTCTTCTTCTGACAACTTCAGTGAAAGATGCCAAAAGATGCTCAGCAAAAAAATTAGATTAGCACAATTTAAAGCCAAGCCTGAGAATATTATATTGCTCCAAAAAGAGGATCATTGTGACATTTATTAAACAGTATTGTTACCAGTACGCCGGCTCAGACCGCAGACAGTATCAGCTGTACAAAATGTGTTAGGAGGTCTGATTTCAGCTCGGTGGTTATAGGATTTCATACTGATTTTCTCGGCTGCTTATTGATTTGATCGCACGCTGCCGTAACAAAGATTCCACATCCTTTGTTAATGGCTGAGCAATTCTTCGGCTTGAAATGCTCGAGTGAAGTATTTCCACTCGGTGATTTCTAATCTTTACTCTCCCAAAGTTTTTTTTGCCTCCTTTCATTTGATTCCCGTTCTCTTTCATTTCCGTTCATGCGTTATCATCCTGAGCACTTCCTAAAAATCACTCTGTATGAGAACACTGATTAAATGTAATTATCACATGAAAGAAAGCCATTAGCTACATTTTGCTCTCTCTATTTCGAGCTATAATTTGCTGGCAGGCAGAGTGAGAGTTGGAATGAGGTTCCGACAGGTTCGGGTCGGTTTCCCTTCTAACGTGAGCTTTTGTTCTCAGATATTCTGCTGGATGACGGCTACGAGGGCAATCTCCGCAAAGAAGGCCGGAGCGTGCGAATAGTGGTCACCATCAGCAGCGGGCCGAATACCACCAAGGTTTGTGAATGATTCCTCCAGCAAAAGCACTGTATTCAACTCCCAGAGGTTCTACGTCATATTTATATATGTAATATACGTATGTAACTCCTCAGGGTACACATAGCCAGGAGTACCTGATTGGGTCTATAGGTGTGAGTGGGAAAACCAAGTGGGATGTCCTGGACGGGGTCATTCGACGGCTCTTTAAAGTAAGCAAGCATATCTGTCATTTGACCACATGATTGATGTTCCTCACTGAGCTCGCTGTGCTCTGTAACAGGACTAGCTTGTGTAATTAATAATTTTAGTGATGAATCTGGAGGGCCTTGTGTCTTTAAGCATGGTTGATTGTGCACTCGTTACATTTCCGCCGTTCCCCCTCCCTGCAGGAGTATGTGTTCCGGGTGGACCCTCTGACCAGCCTGGGTCTCAGCTCAGACAGTATTGTCTGCTACAGGATGGGTGAGGTGATTCGCTCCCACGCCTCCGAAGTGCCTGAGCTGCTGCCCTGCGGCTACCTGGTGGGTGACAACAACATCATCAAGGTCAACCTTAAAGGTAAGACAGCTGGGACTTTTTTAGTTCTAGACTACAGACTATGTGGAAACCTGGTATCAGTTTTCCTTTCCTTACCTCCTTCCCTCCTTGCCCATCACAGGTGTTAAGGAGAACAGCATAGACAGCCTCGTGTTTGACACCCTCATCCCTAAGCCCATCATCCAGCGGTATCTCAACCTGTTGATGGAGCACCGTCGGATCATCCTCTCAGGACCCAGTGGCACCGGTAAATCCTTTCTGGCTGCCAAACTGGCTGAGTACATCATTTCCCACATGGGGCAGGAAGTGACTGAGCACAATGTGGCCAGCTTCAATGTAGACCAGAATTCCAGCAAGGTAAGAACAACAACGATTTTTTTTTTTTCCCTTTAGGTTCAGGCAGGCTACAAAGTCAAGCTCAGCCACTATTGTAGCAAATCAGTGGAAGGCTCAGGCTCAGCTGCCTGCCCACCTGATATAGGTAGCACTGTGTACGCTGCTTTAGCCCGTCCACAGTTGCTGCACATTTGCAGGCTTCTTTTCACTCCGCCTCCTCCTTTCATGCCGACTCCATCAGCATCACATCTGTTCTCATTAATGCTCCGTTTTTGCTGCTGAGCTCTCTTCTTTCCGAGTATTCGAACATTTACTGGAGAAAAAAAAAAAAGCCTTTACTCTTCGATACAGTTTGTTTGATCAAAAGAACACTGGTATTTAAATAATGAGCCCTTGAATGTGACATTCTTCTCCAATATCTGCTTTTGATCAGTCATGAGTCGTTATAATCTGTAGTTTTAAGAGTAAAAGTTTTAAAAAAGTTAAAGTCTGAGGAGTGCTCATTTACAGGAAATTTCTGTCCTTGTATTTAAAAATAAATTCTTTGAACTCATGTTAAATCACAAATGAACGCGTGCTTTTCTTTCTTGCACAGGACCTGCGTCAGTACCTATCAAATCTGGCTGAGCAGTGTAACTCCGAGGAGACGGACACAGAGCTCCCCACTGTGGTCATCTTGGACAACCTCCACCACATCGGCTCCCTCAGCGACATATTCAACGGCTTCCTCAACTGCAAGTATCACAAATGGTGAGTCAGAGTTCGTCCTCTCCTGTGGGCTGCGACACCTTGTAGCGACAAGTCCTACGGTCGGTCGCAGCTCCAGTCAAGTCAGCTTTATTTTCACCGCCTGAATGCAGATGTCACAGGTTTGCCTGGTCTGTTCGGCTCCTGTTCTCAAACGCTGGATTCAAATACGGGAAGAAAAAAAGAGACCAGCTACTTTCTAGCAGTACAGCAGCAGATTTGGAGCAGTGAGATGTACTGATTAATGTACTCGTGCCACCTTTTATTGCTTTACAAGTTGTTTAATAACAAATTTAAGCATCGTATATGAAAACTCCACATTTTACTCTCAGTTAAGCTTTTATTTCGTGCAGCGTCCTGAGTGATCATGTGTGTGTTTGTCTCTCCAGCCCTTACGTTATCGGGACCATGAATCAGGGCGTGTCCTCCTCTCCTAACCTTGAGCTGCATCACAACTTCAGGTTTGACACATTTGTGACTCTGTGATACTCTGTGTAACATTGTTGTAGTGTTGATGCTCCCGTTCTCCTACAGCGAAACTATTTGTACGTTTATTTGCTTCCCCTCCTGTCAGGTGCTGGATCTGTTTGGTTGCAGTTGCCTGTGTCTCACAGATCGTAAATGAAACGCATTCTTCCACGGGGAGTGCTCTAATTATGTCTCCCGGATAATTAGCCCTGTTAAATGAAAATTAATAGGCTGTGATGCCTGCTCTGAGTGAGGATCATTTCTGCTTGGCATGTTTGACTAGCTGAGGATTTGGCAAATACAATATGATTAGGGGAGATATCATCATGAGCCAGAAATTAATTTAATGTGACTCTATTGTAGTTACACAAAATAGGATCCAAACTGTGACTATGATGGAAGAAGTGCCATCACATCATCTCTGAACGGAGTTGCTTTGATGAGAAATTGGCTTTGATGTTGAGCTTATTGATTAGCTCCCGTGCTTTTGTTCGGCCATTGATCATCTGTCGTGTCGCAGGTGGGTGCTGTGCACAAACCACACCGAGCCAGTCAAAGGTTTCCTGGGGCGCTTCCTGCGGCGGAAGCTGATTGAGACAGAGATCCATAAGAACATGCGCAGCAATGACCTGATAAAGATCATTGACTGGATACCCAAGACCTGGCAGCACCTCAACGGCTTCCTGGAGGCGCACAGCTCCTCCGATGTCACCATAGGTCGGGTCACACGCACACATGCACTAATGTCTGCTCTGTTTGGCTAACACTGAAGTCTCTGCTGTACATTATTTTAGCCGAGAATAGCTTAGAATATTCACATCACTGGTCATTGCTTAAATTAAGTTTTTCTCTTTGGCGGCACTTAAGTTTTATCGGTGCTCCGTGTCATTGATCTTTGTGTCTTTTAAGCGCTCATCATCCTCTGTTTTTGTCCCCGCAGGCCCCCGTCTCTTCCTGTCTTGTCCCATGGATGTGGAGGGCTCTCGGATTTGGTTCACTGACCTGTGGAACTACTCCCTGGTGCCCTACCTGCTAGAGGCCGTCAGGGAGGGACTTCAGGTACGACCGGACGAAACGTGACCGTGCACCGTTACCAGTAAATCTTTGTACAGCATAATGCTAAAAATTAAAAGTTGTTTTATCAGATTACTATAATATACCGTCTAACAAAATTGAAACAAAAAAATAGGCAGAAAGCACTGTGCAGCTGCCTGTGGACCTTAATGCGTTTGTGCTGCCTCATTAACAGCACAGGTTTTAATGTGTCGCTGTCTGTGAGAATGAATACTGTGAGAGAAAACACACAGACCACATTTTTTCAACATTTTAACCCTCCATAACAGAATCTTCCCACTTTTTTTATGTCTTTTTTTTCTGCTTTAACAAAGGGCACGTTATTCCAGATGAAATCACCCTCTTAAAGCACTTCTGCACTTCGACTTGTGACTGAAGTGGCTCTCATTTTGCCGGTCCATTTTTGTCCTGCACCATAGGGCCGGCACAGATGTTAAATGGGATGAGATGAGTGATAAAACTGGGAAGAAAATTATCATCACCACGGAGTCTGATTTTTATGTCACCTCACACAATGAATGAAAATTGCAGGCTCGATTGGGCAAATTGTTTCAGTCGGTGTGATTGTACATTTTCACCGTTATGAGATTAGAACAAATCCGGACAAACAGTTTATTTAATACTCACGTTCACCTGCACCCTTTCTCCCTTTTTGGCCTCTCCTGCAGCTGTACGGCAAACGAGCCGCGTGGGAAGATCCGTCCAAGTGGGTGAATGACACATATCCATGGAACGCCGCCTCGCTGCAGCAGGACGGCCAGTCGCTGCTCCAGCTGAGACCGGAGGATGTGGGATATGACGGATACAGCTCGTCCAAGGAGGGGGCCTCGTCCAAGCAAGTGTCTCAGAGTGACACCGAGGGAGACCCGCTGGTGAGGAAGACGTCAACTGTGGAAAGATTACTTCATTTAGAGCAGGGCGTTCCCACAGATGGGTGTTACTTTAGCTTTTGCAAAGTAATAAATGATCTACACACACACACACACACACAGACTGGAGGGTTAACTATATATGCAGGGTTGAGAGAACAGGCAGGGAATGACGGAGAGAGAGAGAATCCATTTCCCTGTGGTGGGTTATTGCAGCCCAAAAGGATATAAAGAGTAGTTATCCAAAGACAACTGGCTTGATTTAACAAATATGTGTGTGTCCACGTGTGACCATTTGGAGCGCAGGTGCGCCGCAGCTCCTTTCAGCAACACTTGAAGCAATGTGCCAGATGCAGCAGCACTCCTGCATTATTTAGACCATTAGCTCCGTCGCAGGGATGAGAAGTTGTGCAGGTTTATTGTGGGCGATTTACCAGAAGGTTTTATGCCTTTTTTTTAAAGAACGTGTAAAATATAAACAGTGAAGGTTTGTGAGTCATTGCGTTGAGGTGTTGGGCGCTAGCAGTTTTTCAATCCTTAGAATGTAAATCCTTTACAAAGAGAAGGGAAAATACGGCAGAAGAAAGAGTACAAATTTTGCACACAACTTGGAACGGATCACACAAGCAGTGATTCCAGTGAACACCCACCTTTGAAATTATTATGATGTATTGGGGTGAAAGGTCAGACTGCCGGTGGCCCCTTGGTCTCACTGGCCATTAGTCACACTGCACCCGTCGTTTGAGTTTGATCTCAATTACAAACCTGTAAAGTTTCATAACCACATCTCGCACATTTACGATGCTGTGGTGTCCGCTGCCAGGCACGAACACCTGCCAAAGCACCCGGTGCCAACTTTGCGGTAGTTCCTGTTACAGCAGGGGTCTCTAGGAGCACATTTTGCCACGATGACACACACAGATTGACTCACAAGGTACAAAATAAAAGCACCGGCCTTTTATTTGAAAATTCTGGATTGGTTGGAAATGCACAGCATCAACCCCAAACCAGTGAGTCCCAGTAAGCCCATTAAAGGAATCATTTCATATTTTGGGAAGTGTGCTATTTATTTTCTACAAGAGACTGGCAGGTGAGGGGATTCGTACAGTCATCTCTTTGTCAGATTTAAATAAATTCTAACTGCAGTCATTTGGCGAGTCCTCAGATTCATCTTGCAACCTCTTGGTGAGCTGCTGTAATCCCCTGGCTGGGAGTTATCACACTCCACAAAGCATAATCAAATGTGTACACAACACCAGTGGGCTGCTAAAGTTATTAAATGCTCAAGTTTGTCACGCCTTAAGTGTCTCTAGTTTTTCTAGTAATTCTAATTCTTGGTTCTGCTGCAGATGAACATGCTGCTACGGCTGCAGGAGGCAGCGAACTACTCCAGCACGCAGAGCTGCGACAGCGACAGCACCAGTCACCATGACGACCAGCTAGACTCTTCACTGGAGTCGGCGCTATGAGAGCGAGAGCTGCGCTGACGACATCCCTCGGACCACCTGGACCTCCCAGAACCTGGGAACCGTTCCCCCCATCACTACCAGACACCCCCTATAGTTGACAGATGATATATGAAAGGTTTTATTATCCAAAATGATTTACCCAACATTTAAGAGGAAAAAAAGAAGCTTATTTTTACATAATTATGGTGCAATATTAAATCAGATTATTTTATGTCTTATAAAGATTTGTCACCAACTTGGTCCCGAGCGATCGAAGCGGTAAACGACAATACGTGTTAGATCGTGTCGATTTTCCTGACATCAGATAGTGTTAGCCAGTCATTTTAATGGATGTGTAACATTTGAGGAATACAACTTTTCATATACATGTAGGCGGGGTGTGTCTGAGCCCGTCGCACTCTGGGTTCAGCTGTGACGCTTTTAATTTTGGGTGTTCCAAAGTGTCAGAAAATGAAAGAAGCTCGACGTGATCAAACTGGATTTTTTTTTTTGTTTGTTTGTTTTTTTAAACCTAGTTATATTTTCAGGTGTTTACATTTAGGGGCGGGTTTTGTTGTTTATGTCTTTCGTTGTTTACAGAGGTGCTTCTCACAGACACACACACACATAGACACGCTCTCATATGAATGCACTTGCACACAGGCAGCAGGAGGAGACTCTCCTTTAATCAGAGGCTTTTCAGCCCATCATTTAATCAACAGTCCAGCCTGCCAGAGTGTCCTTGAGCAAAGCACCATATCTCCACCACTTCTGGTTACTCTGATCTCTTACACTTAAGGAGGCAAGAAAGAGGAGACTACTGTAGTGTTTTCAGGTGATGTAATGCCCTCTGGTGGCCACAGGCTGTTTTACATCCAGTACTTTTACACACAAACCATGTTTCAGTAGTATTTCATAAGGTTTTTTGGTACCATTTTTGGTGTCTTCACTTTTTCTGAACACGACGGCACCAGGTGTAGCTAATTTTGGACATTTGTGAGGCCTTCGCAGCCCATCTCTGATCACAGTAATAACATGATTATAACATACTAACGCCCTCTCCTGCCCCTCAGCTCACTCGAGCCTCGTGGTGCTGGTCTCCTGCCCTGAACGTTCTCAGTGTCAGGCACTGCCAAGCCGCTCCTCGCTTCCCCCTCTCATGCCAACAATAAGCACAACGAAAGCGCATTGTCTGTGTGTGTCATCCAGTCTCACTGCTACTGTGAAGAAAAAAAATGGAAAAGTGCCAATGTTTCTCTTTGATTTGACTGCCAAATGTAGACACAATGCAGAGCCGACCATGGTTGTAGACTTAGATTAAGTTGTTCTTGGCCTTCCACACAACACAGCCTGTCGTCACTGTTTAGCTTAAACGCACCATGATGAGCGCAGGCAGCGCCCTCTTGTAACAGGAGTAACCAGGTATTTTGGGGCAATCTGCATAAAGAACCACAGGGTTTGCTGCAACGGGGAAATTCAGAAGGCAGACTGACCTAAAGTTCAGTAATATCAGAGTTCAGAGTTATGTTACGTAGTATTCTCCGGCCCTCATTGGACATTCTTGTTCGACACCTGCATCGGTCTCTACCCGCGAAGCACCCGCAAAGAACCCAAATTGTTGCATCCATATACAAGTTAACCGGATCAGTCAAAGAGCTGAACAGGGAAACGATGATATTGGTGCTTTCTCACTGCCTTAAATGTTCAACGGTTTGTTTTTTTTTTCAAGCATCTTCTGGTGAGAAGAAGAGATAGTATAGATATGCTTCCTGCTATGTCAAAGATGCTGCTTGCAGTGGGAAAAACAGCCACTTCTGTTTGTTTTCCCTCCCTCTCCCTCTAAAGCACCCTTTCTCCTTTCTGACAGTTATATTATAAAAAGAGTGGATGCTGTATTTGAATTTGACCGATATTGTATAAAAGTTAAAAAATATATATAAAAGGGTTGGGGTATTTTTTTAGTTGTTGTTTTGTGCCCAGTTGAGCTGGGCTCACTTGAACTGATAGGAGCACAACCAAACTGTTTCAGGTGTTCTTGCCTGACGAGCATGTCTTGAACCTTTTTAAAGGGGATGCATTATGAGGAGACCTTTACCTTTATGTATGCGTGTATTGGACGGAAGCCATTTAGAATCCTGATTGTCCTCTCTTTGTTTATTGAGTGGGTTGGTATTGCACACTTTGAGGTTGGGTTGGGTTGTAAATACTTAAGTCTTGCACAGTGAATCAAAGATGCATTCTGCCCTGTTGATGTTCCAATATGCTTAACCCGCTGAGTAAATTATTGTACTTTGAAAACAGAGAGAGAGAGAGAAAAAAAAGAAAAAAAAAGAAATGCAAAATTCAACACGCTGTCAGAAACAGGTGTGTGTCTTGTGGTGATTGGATGTTGTGCCTATGCAGGAGGCATACAGTGTACAGTAAGAAACTGTTTTTTAACTCACTGAAATCACAGAGAAGATAATAAAAATAAATAAATAGGCACGCACTTCAGTATTCCTCATCCTGCCATAATATTCTCTGGACCCTAGGAATGCCAGTTCTTCATTAGAAACACTTCCCCTCTGGACATTTTAACCGAAGCTTACCGCCACGTTAGGTTTGCTAGCTGTCCGAGGCGCCGAAGCTGATCTGACACCGTACTGTAAACCTTTACCAACAACCAACAGGTGCTACTGGTCGAAGCCCATCAGAGACCAAGAAGTCATGTTGTCACAACCTCAGGACAATCCTATCCTCTACAATCCTACCTGTGCTCAGCTTCATGCGTGTCTCTGCAGCCAAGCTGTTGATGGTTCGCGCATTCTTCTGGCCAGCCTTGTGTCTGCAAGGGGGTGTAGTTGCATGCTAAGGGGGTAGTTGCTCCTTACCTAGACTTACACCCATGTATCAAACCTATCTACACTCCTATTAACAGTGTACACCATGGTGAAATTTTTTCCCCACTTAACACTTTGCAGTTACATCTCAGTTGAAAACCATAGCATTTACTCTGGTTTGAGAGAAAGTTTTCTTCTTTTTGGGTGAAACATTTGTCCTTAAATGTTATATATTTTGTACATTTGTATGTAACATATCATGTAAATAGACAGAGACAGTGATTTAACTCATCTGGAGGATTTTGTAGTCTTTGTAAAGCCCTAATAAATGGTATTTGGTGTCACACAGGCAAACGGCGTCATGAGTTTTTGTCTTCTGTGTTCATTTTTTTACATTTTATGCCTATTACAGTGACAAGAACACACATTAGAGGTGGGCAGGCAAAAACATGTGCAAGTAAAAGTAATCGTCAAACTAACAATTTGGACATTTACATTAAGTATGGATAGAAAAGTTACATTTGAAAGGATGTAACTTTGTAAAAATGTTGAAAATCAATATGAAACACTTTTTACTTTAGTATCAGTACCTATTTCTGTATTTACTGACTGCAACAAAGATGATCCTAGGTGTTAGCATTTCATCTAAAGTCTATTGATGTCCTGTTATGTCAGTGTTGGTGACATCATTTCGCATCATGTGATACCATCTCCTCTTGTGAGAGAGACACCTGTTGTTTGCCATGTAACATACCTTTAATTAGCTGTTGTCCATAGAAAACAAGTAATTGAATGTCACAAATATTACCTGTAAGAGTGCAGTAAGACCAGGTGAAGCTATCAGGCTTTAAATTAGACACTAAATGTCACGTGTCTAGTCACGTGACAGGGCTGCAGCTCATCTGTGAAAACATTATTCAAAGAAAATACAAGATTTACATATGCAGGGATAGACAGAACAAGGTGTTAACATAAAGGATGTTGATGTACTGCATTCAGTAAAATAAATAAACGGTGGTAATTTAAAAAGTGCGCTTTTAGATGGTATAATGAGGCCCCGTGAATGTGTCGAATCTTTCTGGCCAACTGAATCGCCAAAAGCCTGATCACACGAAGCCCCGTTTAACAGCTCATTTAGGAGTGCCGACATCTGCTGGACATTTGATGTACAGCATTCCTGCTGATCTGTTGGCTGGCGGATCTTTTAGCATAATTATGTCAAAATCTCCATTTGAGGTATTGTAAAGCCAGATGAAATAAATCTATGCAGATCACGGTATATTA
>JAVDPK010002140.1:56010-83477 GCA_034780415.1 Cichlasoma orientale
GGTATTAACGAGATACCTGCTTTAATCTGCACGGAGGGATGGTGCTGTCGTAGATGTGAGAACAAGTTTGAAGTATTACCTCCTTTAGCGGCCACTTTTCTTCCACACTGTTTGCAAATGGGATATCATCCTCACGCATGTTTGGTGGGTATCCGAAGTAGTTCCACACTGCTGGTTTTAGTTTAGGGTTTTTTAAATTGGTTTCTTTTTTTTTTTTTTTTTGTTTTAAAGTGCATGGAGACTGGTTAAATCTGTTGCCATTTTCACCGCTGTGTGCCTGAGAGCGGCGCCACAGCCGAGACGGAGCGCAGCTGCGCATCCGTGTGCGAGAGTCTCAGCTGGCTCGCCTTTTCCCCTTATTACCGGTAATAAGCAAACACCCCCGGTATGATAACCATGCATTTTAATACCATAGTATACCGTGAAACCGGTTACCGCTGCAACCCTAGTGTAGATTATTTTACGCTTCTATCCCAGTCTTTTCCTTGGGACCCCTCGGACTACATTTTTGGTCTGGTGAGAGGTTTAAGCCCGAAGAGAGAGTCAGAACCCGTTCTGCTCTAAAGTTTTTCAAAATAAATAATCTGGTCAAGGATTTTACAAACAACCCGAGGGCTACAAGATGTAGGAATTATGTTTTGGTTCATTAAAGGAATGCTTAACAAGAAAACTGGTGAAAAAAAAAAACAGGATCAGAAAGCAACAAAGTGAGGTGTAAAATCTAAAGGACAGAAGAGAGAAGGATGAATAAAGAAATTTGAAAGAGGTACAGAAAGGCAAGTCACAAAAGTTGAAGAACAAAATGCAGAAGAGTGTCTGTGTAGAGGGATCTCAAAGATTTGTGGATAAAGGCAAAGGACAGATTTTCTAGACTGAACGAGTGGCATTAGACAAGCTTCTGTTAAATGACAGTGTTGTAACTGTTAGACACTGATTAACTCATCCATCTGTGTAAATATTACAGGAGCAGCATCACAGATTACAGATGATCTTGCAGGATAATCCACTCAAACCTGATAGCAACCATACATCGTCTCTAACTCTACATTAGCGATGACTGGCCTGATCTTTTCTCTCATCAAATTGGATTAATGGTTCCACCATCAGACATGGAAACAGGTTGTTGTGAACAGTGAAGCGGGCTCAGGGTTCAAAAGTTTGCTCTTCAGTCTTTGACCCTGCTGCGCAGTTCTGTTGGATGGTAACCCCGCACAATATCTGGGAACAGGGAAGAATTGAGGAGAACAGCACAACTTAGGGGTGAAACTGAGAAAGGGACCGATCAGAGGATGCTGGAGGCCAAGTCCAAGCAGAACAACACACACATTAGAACTATATATAAAGAACTATATAAAAATAAATAAATCTTGTATATTATATAACATTATGACCACCTGCCTAATATTTTATTGGTCCCCTTTTGCTTCCACAAGAGCCCTGACCCATTGAGCTATGGGCTCCACTAGACCCCGAAGGTGAGTTGTGGTATCTGCACCAAGATATTAGCAGCAGATCATTTAAGACTTGTTTGTCCAGTACATCCCACAGATGCTCAACTAGATTGAGATCTGGGGAATTTAGAGGCCAAGTCAACACCTCAAACTCATTGCTGTGCTCCTCAAACCATTGCTGAACCATTTTTGCTTCGTGGCAGTGAGCATTATCCTGCTGAAAGAGGCCACAGACAATACTGTTTCTATGAAAGGGTGTACAGAGTAGGTGGTATGTGTCAAAATAACATCCATATGGATGGCAGGACCCAAGGTTTCCCAGCAGAACATTGCCCAAAGCATCACACTGCCTCCTCTTGCTTGCCTTCTTCCCATAGCGCATCCTGGTGCCAACTGTTCCCCATGGAAGAAACACACATGCACCCAACCATCCACATGATGTAAAAGAAAACGTGGTTCATCAGTCCAGGCCACCTTCTTCCATTGCTCCATGGTTCACTTCTGATGCTTATATGTTGGCACTTTCGACAGGGGTCAGCATAGGCACCCTATGCAGCCTATACACCACAAACTACGATGCACTGTGAATTCTGGCAGTTTTCTATCAGAACAAGCATAAACTTTTTCAGCAATTTGAGCTACAGTAGCTCGTCTCTTGGACTGGACCACATGGGCCAGCCTTCGTTCCCCATGTGCATCAGTGAACCTTGGCCATCCATGACCCTGTCGCTGGTTCACCACTGTTTCTTCCTTGGACCACTTTTGATACATACTGACCACTGCAGACTGGAAACATCCCACAAAAGCTGGAGCTCTGACCCATACACTTGCCCATTTTTCCTGCTAGTTCCTGTTTCATCAACAGGTCAAAATGTTCACTTGCTCCCTAATATATCCCACCCACTAACAGGTTCCCTCATGAAGAGATATTCAGTGTTATTCACTTGATCATAATGTTCTGTTTGATCAGTGTTGTATTTCATATTAGGAACAACTCAAGATATTGTGCATATATTTAGAAAACGTGCAAAAAAATCTGCAAACACACAACTGGTTTCTAAATTATACACATTCGGTTTGCGAAAACCGTCAATAAAGGCGAGTCCACGTGCTTGTCACATGGGCTGTTATTTGAATATGATCCCTTTTGTAAATTAGAATTCACCCCCAGATTCCCGCCGGACCACTTATCTGCTGGTACTTCCTGTCCCACCCACATTCTCGTGTCGCTTCCGGGTGGTGGCTACAAGCAGGGTGCCGTCGTTATTTCAACGCTGTAAACAAAAGTTACTCAACGGTTTAACTTCGGCAACACATCAGGCGAAAAGATATGCATATCAAAACAGGTGAGTTTGTCTCACATTTTTATCTATCTGAGTGAAATCTCTCCCTTTCAGAGGGGTTGTATATGTATTCGGCCGTGGCGTTAGCGGCGGTGCTAACAGTTCTGATAAAAGCCCGTCGCCGCTTTGAATGGGGAGGGGGGTGGGGGGTTACGAAACTTTGCCTTCGACTAGCCTTCTAGGCGCTATTAAACTCTCAATACCAGAAAAAATAAACTAATTTCTTCGACAGGCAGTAGTCAGTATTTATACGTTTTGAGCAGGTCGTAGCGGAACGTTTAGATAAATAAAAGCGTCGAGTTTAACTCCACATCGTGACGCTGCTAATTAAAGTTGGCTAACACCGGTGCTTGCTGTTAGCTTTTTTTTTTTTTTTTTTTTGGTCTTTTTATCATCAGCGCCGCTTACATGAATCCAAGGGTTTCATTTTCTCCGAAAGGAAACGAATAAGCCAGTTCTTCCATTTTATTTTTGAAGTCGGACTCCAGGGAGTCTGTGAAGTTAGCCGGCTTCTCGAAATTTCGTAGCGGTGTATGAGACGGGGTCGGCCGGGTAAGGTAGTGCCTCGTCAGTTCTTTTGAAATGTGGCGCTTTGGAGCGGCACGCTGCTCAAGCCTGCTGTGTGCTTCCTCTTTATGTTTCCATTTAACGTTCATTTGAAAATGGCCAACAGTAATGTCTGAGGCGGTCTGCGTGGTGCCATACAGGCAGAAAATGGCTCTCCAGCAACCAAAACAGGCGAGCCTTCCCGTAAAGACTCGGCTACTCAGTCGCTCCTTATTCATGATGAGCCAGCAAGTGGGACGGCATGATACAGATGATTGGGCAATTTCAGTGACAATTACACGTATGGTGATAACAACTCAGAGCTGTGAGAGGCAGTAGCCACTGTAAAGTAATTTAGACATTGAATTAGTTTACGTTTAATTAACGACATTTTTTTTTCTTTAATAAGCAATTTGGCCTAAGTTATATAAGTCTTATGTCTTAAGTTAGATACTTGCGATAGATTACAGTAATAGTCACATGCTGCGGCTTGTGGTGAAGTTTTTTTTTTTCTTTTTTCCTCATCAAAATCAAGAAGTTGAACTCAAAGATTTTGGCACTTGATAAATGAGTTGATTACTCAACAGAGAGCTGATTTTTTTTGATCCCAGTTTTTCTGTCTATTTTAGGATTGGGGCACCTTGTTCTGTTTTTTTTTTTGTTTGTTTGTTTTTTTTCTGTACAACTTTGCAAGTAGCCAGCAATACAGGGAGCTGTTGTTTAGCCTAACCTCATCTGCAACACTGAAGTCACATGAAAATGTGTCATCTACCCCTGATGTTTGTTTACGTGGTAGAGCCAAGTGCAGAGAACCTTATTAATAGTGCTAAATGATAAGTATGCTTACTACTATAAGGGCAAGATGCTAGTGGGACAGTAATGTTGATTAGGGGTAAGGTGGCGATTGTTTTTAGTTGAAGCGGGTGCCTTAAAACTTTTTTTGTGTGACTTGCTTGAGAAATTGCTGGAGCTATAATATATTAAATCAGCATATATCTGAATAACTTGCCAATGCTTTTCTTTCAGGTACATGGGAAGCCAATAACACTGTGTGTGAGCCTGATGGTCTGTGTGACCAAGCAGTCCTTGTTTCAGCCGCCAATTCTGAGCCACACATTCGGAATCGCCGCCTATCTCCTGGCTCTGGAAACTGTGGAGGTGGTGGAGGTGGAGGCTGCATGTCTGGAGGTGACCAGCCGCCACGCCAGCTTTCACCTGACAGGGACCTGATCGGCCCCAGCCACGGCTTTAGCTTCCGCAGGGAAAAAGAACGCAAAGGCCAACAGCACAAAGGCCGCAGTCTGCGTAGGGAAAGCCAGAAGGGGGTTGGCCGAGAAAGGCCACAAAAGGGTAATCAAAAGGAAAGATGGGTGGAGGACAGTTTGTCTTTACTCAAGCCCCCACCTGCCTTCCCAGTGCAAGACAGCCCTGCCAAGCTACAGCCTGCTGTTAGCTATGCCTCCAAGGTGAAGGCGGGAGCTGCAAGTGGAGCATTGGAGGAGGACCGGCCTGCCATTGGTATGCTGCTACAGAACCAGTGGGGTCTAAGTTTCATCAGCGAGGCGAGACCGGTCACAGAAGGCTCCAGCCCTCACTCCCCTTCCAGCACCCCACTGCCCACAGATGCTAAACATCCAGCAGACCTACAGCTTGACACAGTTCTCACAGTGAAGCCCCCTGAAGAAACATCTATTCCAGTGTCTACCTCCCTCATCCCAGTCACACGCGCTGAGGTCGATGAGAGCAACGGAAAGCTGCTGCTCAGTTGTCGCCATCTAGTGGAGGCTCTGAACTATCATAGTAAAGGTAACCGCTATGAGGAGCATCGGAGAAGAAATCTGGCTAAATGTAATTCAGTTTAGAAATTGTGGTGAATAACAGCTACTTTCTTTCCCTCTTCCTCTCTCTCTCTCGATAGAATGGAATGCCATCTGCAACAGACAGAAAAAAGGTGAGTTTCCCTAATTTATGTGCATTGGCTCAGTGGACCGTCCTTGCTATGTGATCAGTGATCCAGACACAAGATATTAAAGACATTTTTTTCCTTCTGTTTTGTCACATACTCTTATTTTGTTGATGGTAATATTTGCTAAAAAATCTTTTACACAACAATCAAAGAAAATGTATTTATCTAAACTGAAGTGATGGATTTGGACAGCTAATCCGAAGCCAACCAAGCTTGTTTGGTTCAGAATGTAAACTGTCAAAATTTCAGAAATTTCAAAGCAGTCCAAGGCCCTGGTGTTTAATTCAGTAGCAGTTTGTATAACATGTTTTTTGTTTTGTTTTTTGTCTTTCCAGATCCAAAAAGGGTTGTCTGGTACAAGGACACCAAGGAGCACCCAGCCTAGCAGTGTGACAAACCCAAATTGTAAACCCACACCTACATGCATATAAAAATACATAAAGATGGACAAATTTATGTCCTGTTTTCACACACTGCACTCAGGATGATGTCTTCACGCAAAGCCACACTGAGACACTTTGGACTAACTCCTTTAAGATCTTACAGCAATGGACTTTTTTTAACGCCTTACGGAAAGTCTGCCTTAATTAATCAGACCTGTTTTCATTGTCTCTCATTACCATTTTAAGCTTGTACGTGTAGATTTTTTTTTTTTAAACTCTTATGAGCTGTAATTTAATTTGTTCCCTTTTGAAAGCTGCAGTTTTATCAAACTTTGTCCTCTGTGAAGTGAGTGGTCAATCAAGCACTTTGTTCAAAGAATCTGTTTACCAATCCCTGTGTGCAAGAAGCCCTCACCAGAGTGACTTATCCCCTTCCCCCTCAATTTCAAATCAGAAGAATGTCTTGTTCCTGCTTGAGTTTTACCGTTAATGTATGCAGAGGACTTCTGTACCCAAGTCTTCAGTTTACAGGAGGGTGTAGTCAAAGGCACAGAAGAGTTCACCCTTTATTACATCAATATCTTAATGCTGTGTTCCTTTTTTTTTTTTTTTTTTTCCTTTGGTCCCAATCGGGTGAATGTTTCTCATAAATCCATAAAGGGTTATCACCATGTTCAGTATGTTGATTTTTGAAAAGAATTTATTAAATAAAAATTACACTGGAGGAGGAATGTAAGAGAACAGTATTGCTTAATAAAAATGAGTAAACTTGAGTGGATCTGTCTTAATCGGCTTTATTTCAACACAAGTTGTCATTTACTGCTGGTGGCCTCACAATGTAAAAATATAAAATAATTCCCTTGAAAATTTTCATATTGTAACAGGACGTGCAGTAAATGTGCAACAACAGTGGGGAAGCACTTTTACAGCTGAAACAGTATCAAACTAGGCAACAAATTTAGATATGGTGCTGCTCCAAAACCTAAAATTAAAAAGGTCAGACTTTTAAGAAAATTAACATTTTTGGTAGAAAGCTTCTCAGTCATCCAATCCAGTACTGACCTCTTCACCCAGCTGTCAGCTGCTGAAATGTTACTCTCAGGCACCAAAAAGACTTCTTTAATATTGGTGTGTCCAGGAAAACCCTTCAAAATGGAACCATGCAGTGGTGGTTGGTGATATTTTTAGAATATTTTAATTGTTGACATGTGAAGACCTTAACCAGTGCATCTATCTTTGTCACAGTGGAGCTGCCCTACTGAAGACTGGACACTAGTTTTGAACAAATATTTTTCAAGAATAAACAAGTCGGACTAATTTCAGCTGTGATTAATAAACAGTCTGAGCATTTATGGCAGCGAGACAGCGTATGAGTAACTGAATGGAAAATAATCTGCAGCATGTTTGATCGTGGAGGACTGTGTTACAACAGTGCGACTCCTGGATGTGTTTGAATAGTTTTCTGGTAACGTGGCTCTATGCCACAGCTGGATGAGATCAGGATGTACGGAAGGATCCAGCCACCTGTTGAGCTCCAGTGTTCCTTAGAGGCCAGGTGTACTACACCAAATGTTTGACAACAGACCTGGTGCAACAGTGCATTTATAATTAAGGTGTTGCTCAGTCTCTCCATGTCACCTCCACTTCATCTGTTCTATACCTGCAACAGGAGAGACACTGATGGTCATTAAGGACAGGTAGAAGCACAGTAGGTATCAATATGAACACTATGAAAGTAGCTGAAACACAATAAGAATGCATTTCCCCAATCTAGAGTCAGGATTACAACTTTTAAACCTTTAACTGATACAGATCTACCCATAACGAGTAAGGCTATCTATAATGCCAGCGGGGTGAATACGATGATAAGCTGGGTCATTAGATCACAACTGAACAGGTCTGTGAAGCCTTACCTTTGTGTGATCCATGAGTCTTCCAGCTCCGTCACCTGACCGGACCGAAACATCTCCCAGCCAGCCTGAGCGATCATCGCTCCGTTGTCGATGCAGAATCTGTGGCAACAATGTGATCCGTATGTTATCCGGACCTGGATGTTCCTGTCCTACCACATCTAAGAACCGTTACATGTGTTCACACGAGGGCTCGATACAGATGTTTTTGTATTAAAGCTTCTTGTGTCAGATGTTTTTGTGGCTGCGGGACTGCTTTTACACGCTCAGCCAGTTTACAACGACAGCTATTTTGTACTTAAAGAGGAGAGCTGATGAGGTTTCAGTCTGAGGACCAAACTGCTGTTCGTGCGTGTAAAAGTGGAACTAATTCGAGTGGAATTTCAATGTAAATGAAAGTGAAGGAGCCGAGCGTTGGACAGACTGGTTTACCGTTCATCTGTGGCAAACAGCTTGGCGCCTCTCTCCTTACACATCACCCCCATCATCTCCTGCAGACGCAGGTTACCTGTGGTCGGAACGTGAAATCATTCTCATAATGGATTTGAGTTTCAATCATGGGTGACTAAGCAGTGAGTAATGAAATTAAACAATAGAAACAACAAACGTGACTTTGGAATAATGGCGATGGCTGCAATAGCTTTACTGCTGGTGGTCATTTTTTCTGTGTGATTTTGAACAGAAGAAGAAAAAATAAAAAAAAATCTACCCTTAAACTCTGATTTCAGAGCATTTCACAACTGTAAAAAACTGCACAAAAAATGAGTACACAAAATCTCCCAGGCTCCACTGTGTATCTGTATGATCAATGAACTTAAAAAGGAACCACTTTAGGAGATTTCCTGTTAATAGTTTAGGTTGCAGAGACAGCTGATGCCCTTACAGCCAACGCCCCCGACGATGAGCACTTCCTGTGAGCCGCAGTGAGCCATGGCCCGCTCTGTAATCTCCACCAGCATGGAGAACAGCGTCTCCTGCAGGGACAGAAGCAAAGAGGCTGGGAAATACCGACATCCCTGATCCTAATGTAGTAATCAGGGCTGCAACAAATAGTTGATTAATAGAAATTTAAGAAATAAATATTGTCATAATTTTTTGCTTCAAGCATGTCTTGCTGCTTTCAGCTTGTTGGATCTTTGACTTTTGGATAGTTCAGCACCACAGGTAGCTGGATCAAATGTTTACCATGTAACCAACATATGAACCTTCAGCCTTTCACGTCTATAAATGCTGTACCTGAAGTGAGAAACACAGGTCTTCTGCTGTACACTGAGCAGAGCTCAGCATCTTATTTGCAGCTTCCTATCGAAGGAAAAAAAATGTAAGGCTCATAAAGCGAAAGAGTAACACAGTATTCCACATTAAACTGCAGCCTTGAGAGAATTAAATCAGCATGATACAACTAACTGTACAGAAGAGCAAACCACTTACTTCAATATAGGACAAAATGCCAGAAAAGGACACATCCATTCCTTTTACTGTATATGGCAGCTCCACGTACTGACTCCCTCTGGCAATGTGGACAGAGTTTAGAATAAACACAAAACAACACAACAAACACTGCACATTCCCAACTGTACAGTAGTCTCACTCACTTTTTGGCCATCTGCTCTATGTTGTAGCCTGGACTTGGGTCATTGGAAATCTGAATGAAGAGACAAATGTATGTGAAATCATCTACTGTATGCAGTGAAAGGCAACCGGATCGTTTTATGCAGTTAAGCGCGATACAAACCTTAATAACTCTGGCAAACCTGTCTAAACAGTTGCCGACTGCAATATCGATGGTCTCACCGAATATTCGGTACCGCCGCTCTGAGTACGCAATAACCTGCACAAAAGTCACGAAGAACAAAAGTCAAACTGTATTTGTAGCTAACATGCTGCTGTTTAACTGCTCAGTGCAGGCGCCAAAGAGCTCTGAGGCTTACAGGCAGAAACCAACCTGCGTGTTGCCCCCGCTAACATAAAGCACGGTGGGGTTGTTGGCTTTGGTGATAAGTCGGCCCATCTCTATGTGTCCGATACAGTGGTTCACACCGAGGAGCGGCTTCCCCCAAAGCTGCGCAACCGTACGTGCCACTAGAGCCACTGTCACCAAGGGCGCTCCCATACCAGGACCTGAAGGAGAAGAACAACTTGAGAACGTGAAGGTTTGCCCTTCATCTATATTAGTCACAAATCAGAGAGCCTAGTATCTCATGCAAAAGAAATGTTAAGCTCATTACAATTTCCTGAATAAATAAAGCTTAAATAACTACTTTTAATTACTTTTATTAATTTTTAATTCTTTCAACCAAGTAAGCGAGAAGAATTTATTTTTAAACTGTGGCCAAGTTTGTGGGTTACATCTGGACTGCCTTTAGATACAGTCTACAACATGCCCTTTAATGTACTGTGTTTCTTTGGGCTGTGGATTAGACATGCAGTCGTGGATTATAATATATTAGGCAACATAACTGAAATTAAATTAGTAAAGCAGGTTTAGAGTGTATTTAAAAAGCCCTGAAGGCTCCTTGTAGACCTTTTTCACCTCTAGTAGCACTACGGGTGAGTTTGTTGATCTCATAAAATACGGCCCCAACAAGAGTACTGCGTTTTTCAAACTGCTGTGTTGCTGTAACATACCGATCTATGTAGCAATGTGCAACAAAGCCAGATTAGAAAAGGTAAAGATGAATGGAGACAGCTGTGGAGCCTGACACGTGTTCTTTGGCTTGTTTATTAGAAAGATACACTTTTACTGTGGAATAAAGTTTATTTTAGGCAAGAGGAGAATTCTTAATGGAGACATGCTGTTTTCAACTTTTGAATAACTCAAAATATAAACCTAATGTTTGTTTGTTATTAAGCGATCTACTCTCAGTTCTTTTAAGTCGCTGTGACCTTTATTTGATTATAACATGTCAGGATCATTTTTTGACAGATATCTGAAGAGTTCAAATCTTTTACGTTACCTTTGGTGTACGCCACACAGTCAATGTCTGCGGGTTTCAGCCCCGCTTCCTCAAGCGCCTCCTTCAGGACAGTTAGTACGACGGCACGGTGGTGCCTGGCTGTGTCACTTGGCATGAACCCTAAAATGAAAAACAAAAATTAATAGACTGTCGTATAAGCATTATGGTGGAGGTTCTATTAACATCTTAGCAGAACTCCAACTTGCCTTGACCAGGAGGCGTAATGTAGGTCCGTCTGGGGTTGGAAAGCACTTCACCATCCCTGATGATGCCTATTCCAATCTTATTGGCACTGCCCTCAAAGCCGATCACTACAGTCATGGCTGCAGAAAAACTGTATCAGGAAGAAAGACAGGAGTCTGTTTTTAAAGGGTATTTTTCCTTTAAATATGTAATCTCTCTCGGGCAGGCAAGAAAAAGTCATGATTAAACTAAATCAGTATTTCCTCTTTTTGTCAGGAGATTTTGTTTTATTAAATCTATACTCAACCAATTTTACATATTAAACTTGCTTTCAACATTTTTTGACTCCTGCCTCACAGACAGTTATCTCTGAGCACAGAAGCTCCAACAAGCCTTCAGATCAAAACTTTCTGTTTATAAGGTAAATAAATATTATTTTAAACTATGACTCATGCAAAACTATTTTAATAAATTGTAACAATAAAACATGGAGCTGGAAGTGAGCATATTAGGTCCACTTTACAATTAGAAGTTTCAAGTCTGGCAAACAGCTGGACTGTGAGGTACAGCTGCGTTAGCACAACGTAAATTAATAATTACAGATTATACCAGAACATTTAGATACGGACTTCCACACAAACACACAATCAACACCAAATTCCAGATAAAAGTTTTCAGCAACAAACATTTTACGCAGACAAAATCACGCCGCATTTTTATTAACCCTCCGAATATAAATTTAACCTCAATTCCACATTAAACATCTGCACTGACATATGAAAGAGGGAAAATACAGCAACCTGATAGCTGTCTAATTAGCTCCTATGCTAACCGTTAAAGCACAGACCTGCTCCCTTCTAAAAGCAAATTCACCCTGACGTTGTTTAAGTACCAAAATATGTTTACCTAGCTTTTTACTTTCCTTCTGTAGGTCGCATTAATCTTAATGCATGCCAGTTTAACTTTTGCACATATATTTATACTGTCTGGGCTAACTTCTGCAGCTCAGCTCCTCCATACCGGAGCTCAGAGGACCCAAACATTGTAGCTGCACATTTTGCCTTAACATAATGAATCGTCTAAACACAGGCTTACTTAAGTACCATGCCACGGTAATACCTTGTGTACCTTGTACAGCAAGGATGTATTTTTTTCCAAGAGGATATACAAATGGGAGGATTTTCTTGGTGATTTTCAGGCACGCGTTTAGACAATCACTAGCTCAGCAAAGCACGTGGGCAGCAACCTTGGCTGTGCTTTGGGTGAGTGTGTGTGAGAGATAGTGTGTGTGGTGTGTTTGGGGGGAGTGCCTGGGAAGCAGCACTTGTCTGGGCTTTGCATCCTGTTGTGAAAGTGCAAGTAAGATAATTTGCATATCTTTTCCCTCAAACGTGTTTGAAATGAAGACGCTAATGATGCATTCGTTGATAGTCAGATAGCCTCGGAGGAAGCCTGTTAGCTGGCCGCTTTTTCTCCATTCATCCTCGGCGTAGGCCGCCTGCTGCTGCCTCTTTCCTTTGTCACAGAGGACAAGCTAGCAGTAGCACAGTTTGCTGTTAGCTAGACTTGTTGCTTAACATGGCAAAAACATCCAAATAGCTCATTCCGTTGTTCGTATATCTTATACATTCGTGCATTTTTCATAAACTGGTCACTAACTCCTGTGTTTTATGTATTGCATTGGGGGCACTCCACTACAGCGATCTGCACTAAAATAAAAGCTCAGCGCGCTTCCGCTTTGTCAGAAAATGTGATTAAGGATGTCAACAGTCACGTTGAAGTCGGCCATTGTAATTCTAGTCGGACGTACATGGAGAGAACTACAGAAACTAGCATCAGACTGGCTTATATTGGCTGATATTTACTTACTGCACGTACTAATTGCTCCTCTGTACTATGTGTATGTTGGCTGATAAAAGACATCACAGTACACGAACTGATATCTGATGGATAGAACGCATCAATATTGATTTCAGCATCTACTGTCCAGTATATGTTGCCTTTAGTAATGTTACATTTCAAATGTAATATTAGCCGTGCGTCAAGGTTTTGAATGAGTATGAAGGTGTAACATTTAGAAAATAAGCAACGGTCAATCTGGTTAAATTTCTTCTAAATACACTGCATTGCCAAAAGTATTCACTCACCCATCCAAATTAATTCAGGTGTTCCAGTCACTTCCATGGCCACAGGTGTATAAACCAGCACCTAGGCATGCAGACTGCTTCTGCAAACATTAGTGAAAGAATGGGTCACTCTCAGCTCAGTGAATTCCAGCGTGGTACCGTGATAAGATGATACCTGTGCAACAAGTCCAGTCATGAAATTTCCTCACTACTAAGTTCCACTGAAAGGAACTTTGAATGCTTCAGCATATCAAGACACTTTGGACAATTTCAGGCTCCTAAATTTGTGGGAACAGTTTGGGGATGGCCCCTTCCTGTTCCAACATGACTGCACACCAGCGCACAAAGCGGCTCCATAAAGACATGGATGAGCCAGTTTGGTGTGGAAGAGCTTGACTGGCCTGCACAGAGTCCAGACCTCAACCTGATAGAACACCTTTGGGATGAATTAGAGCGCAGACTGTGAGCCAGGCCTTCTCTCCAACATCAGTGTGTGACCTCACACATGTGCTTCTGGAAGAATGTTCAAAAATTCCCATAAACACTCCTAAACTTTGTGAAGCTGTTATAGCTACAAAGGGTGGACCGACATCATATTAAACCCTTTGGATTAAGAATAGAATGTCACTCAAGTTCATATGTGTGTGACGGCAAATGAGTGAATACATTTTGGCCGTGTTAACATTTACAGTGTTGAAACAGGTTTCAGTTTTCCTGCTAGTGTTCCTGCTTTAATTTGTGTATCTGGTTTTGAACATGCTTGCCTTAATCATCTTTACACACCTGTGTTCAGCCAAATGCTGTAATATTAACACTCTGCTAAAAGAATGCATTAACCTCTAACTCTAAATCACAATTTTTCCAGAACACAACATGATGGTTTCAGTCTGCTTTGGATTACATTTCAAACCCTTATGTGTACACAATGACATAAAACTGGAAACACAACCACTCTTTGACGTTGTTTAATTTTCCATTGTGTGTGTGTGTGATTCTTTCCTGTGTATCCTGCATGTCGGTGTAGCATTTGACCTTTACACACTGAACAGATGAACACATTAAATTGTTTTTGCGGGGTTTGTTTTTCCAGCGGCGCGTGCGGTGTTGTGTGCGCGTGTTGTGTGTCTGCGTGGTGTGTTTGCTGTCAGAGCGAGTTCAAGTATGAAGAGAGGCAAGAAGGCAGAGGAGGCGGCTGCAGAAGGAGAAAATGACACAGCCTCTGGTACTGCAGCGAGCACTAATTCACACAAATTGACTGTTCCTGTACTATTAAACAGATTTTCCAACATCTTCCACTTCCGGACCCTGTGTTCATTTTCTTTCACTGCACAGCTCCTGCAAAGAAAACAAAGAAGGCCAAGGAACCCGAGGCCCCAATATTGTATGATGACCCTCCTGACAAAATGACCAGCAAAGACGGACGCAATGCAAACATGAAGATCACCTCCTGGAACGTGGATGGGCTGAGGGCCTGGGTTAAAAAGAAGGGCCTGGATGTGAGTTTGCAGGCTAGAGGAGCATTAATTTAGGCTCAATCAGTCTCAAAACTAACGGCTAACAACCACATTTGTGTTTCCCAGTGGGTGCGCGAGGAGAATCCAGACATTTTGTGCCTGCAGGAGACGAAGTGCGCAGAGAAAGACCTCCCTGCTGATATCACCTCAATGCCCGAGTACCCTCACAAGTACTGGGCTGTGTCAGGTGCTAAGGAGGGTTACAGTGGGGTGGCCATGCTCTGCAAGACTGAACCCCTCAAAGTGACCTATGGAATTGGTAATGGGTCTCTTTATATGCTGTTCTATCAATTCAGACTATTAAATGGTGGAAAGAAATGAAAGCAGATAGGGCTGTGCAGGGTTTCTCCATGAGGGCAACCAGCACATACTGTGTAACACAGTCAGCTGACATTAGGGATACAGCGATTGTAAAATTCTGGGCTAGTATCAATACACATTATAATTTCAGTCTTTTACTTTTATGTAGATGCTTTATTGATCTTGAAGGAAATTAGGGTGTCTGTATTCCTCCCTTCGGTCTAGGGCAGTGGTTCTCAAACTTTTCACAGAGTACTACCTCAGAAAATATTTGGCTATTCAAGTACCACCCATATGATGGCAATAAAATACAGTAGTATAGGCCTATATAATTACATATATAGTTTACACAAGGCAATTTTATTTCTTATATTTTTTTATTGACTATTCCCATCATAGTTTAGTTTGTCAACAGTTTAATCCTTTAACGCCGTTATGATTCATCAGTGCCAGTGCACTTTGCTTTGAGGTTTCTCCTGTTGGAAAAATTTACCACAGTCTGAGAATGACTGGTCTCGGGAAATCAAAGTTTTAGAAAAATAGTGAGTTGATTTCGACTCATCACACAAATTAAAAAAACAAAAACAAAAAAAAAACAAAACATTTAGCTACCACAAAAGTGACACAATGAAGCACGCAAATATCAGCCACTAAGTACAACTTATTTGCCAGTACCATTCAATACCAGCTGATTTATCAGTGCATCCCTAATTGCACTGACCAGCAACTGGCTGGAACTTTATACTGTAGAGAACCAGAGTCCTGCTCCAAAGGAAAAACTGTCATATTGTTGCCTTACAAGTATAACATTTTAGATAAAGCCAGACGTTCTTTACTACACTTTAACTTATTAAACCTGCACAAGAAATGGTTCAACTCATACTGATGAAGCATCTTATTTTTCACTAATCCTCTAGGCAAAGAAGAGCATGACAACGAGGGCCGTGTCATCACTGCCGAGTTTCCCGACTTCTACCTGGTGACGGCCTACGTGCCAAACTCCGGCCGAGGCCTCGTTCGCCTCGATTACCGCAAAACCTGGGACGTGGACTTCCGGGCGTACCTGAGTGAGCTGGACGTGCAGAAGCCCCTGGTGCTGTGCGGAGACCTCAACGTCGCTCACCAGGAGATCGACCTGAAGAACCCTAAGGGGAACAAGAAAAACGCCGGCTTCACCCCCGAGGAACGCGAAGGCTTCAGCCAGCTCCTGTCGGCAGGTTTCACCGACAGCTTCCGCGAGCTCTACCCCGAGCAGACCAATGCCTACACCTTCTGGACCTACATGATGAACGCCCGCTCGAAGAATGTGGGCTGGAGGCTCGACTACTTTGTGCTGTCGTCCTCTCTGCTGCCAGGCTTGTGCGACAACAAGATCCGCAACAAGGTGATGGGGAGTGACCACTGCCCCATCACTCTGCACATAGCTGTGTGAGGTCACTGAGGTCAGCAGGCTTTGCATAACCTTCAGTCTGTTCCCTTCATGTCTGTTTCAAGTTGTATGCTCAGCCACTGAGGCATCATCTTCTCTATGGAGTGCTGTTCAAACTCACTCTTGTAGTAAATTCAACTGTAGCTTAGCAGTTTAGGACTCGTACTTTACTTTGTTTTTGTTCTGTTTTTCCACTTAAGATGTTCAGAAAATGACCTCACAGCACAATTTGTGTCTTCCTGTAACTGAATTTGTCTCTTAAACAAAGTCATGTCCTAATTTCTTTTGACAATTTTGTAACAGATGCAACACTAAATATTCAAAATGTGTAAGCTAATTTTCAGGACCTGCGGGATATTTGTTACTGTTTGAAAGTGAATCAACTGCTGTTAAAAATGTCTTAAGCTTCTTTTCCAAACCAGTGTTAAAGTTTCTGTCCTCAAACTTTCCCACACTTGCCAATAAAAGACTGAATTTATGTAGGACTTTGTTCTTTTTATTATTTGGGGAATTGAAGGCTACAAAGTCACAAACTTATAGTCAGTGTACTTTACCTGCAACACAGCCTAGAATTCAAATGCAGTAACTATAATGAAAAACATTTCTATGTTAACTTCATGACGTGTGTCCGTTGATGCATTTTGAGATTGTAAGACTGCCTGAAACCCTTCCCACATTCCCCACAGACATACGGTTTCTCCCCTGAATGTGTTCGCTGGTGTCTCTTCAGCCGGTTGGCACTCAGGAAGCTCTTGTCGCACTCGTTGCAGGAGTACGGCCGGACTCCGGTGTGGTAACGCAGATGGATGGTAAGGTAGCAAGACTGCGTGAACTTCTTGCCGCAGTGGGGGCACTGGAAGGGCTTGTGGCCCGTGTGGAATCGCTCGTGCTTCAAAAGCTCGGCGTGGGAGAAGAAACCCTTCCCGCAGTCGGAGCAGAGGTACGGCCTCTCGCCTGAATGCGTCAGCTCGTGTCTGATCAGCGTCGCCTTGTACACGAAACTCTTGTCGCACTGTGAGCAGCTGAAAACGTTTTCCCTGGTGTGGCAGCGCTCGTGTTTCTTCATGTTACGTTCTCGCTTGAAGCTCTTGCCGCAGAACGAACACATGAATGGCATTTCCTCTGAGTGGATCTTCATGTGGCTCAGCAGGCCACCCTTGTAGAGGAAGCCCTTGCCACACTGTGTGCACGTGTGTGGCCGCTCTTTCTGATGAATCCGCTGGTGTGCGGTAAGAGCTGCCCGGTAGGCAAAACTCTTTCCACAGTTGCAGGCGTGGACTCTTTCTTCTTGGTGAGTCTGGAGGTGCCTGTTGAGGTAGCTGACACAGCTGAAACCCAAATCACATCGAGGACATTTGTAAGACTCCTCTGACTTGTCAGCATCCACGCTGTGGGTCTTCAGGTGCCTCACCAGTGCCGATTTCCAGGCGAACGCCCGCCCACACTCCGAGCACAGGTACTCGCCGTTTTCCATGTGGCTGTTCTTGTGTTCTTTTTGAGCAGCCAAGGACTTGAAGACCTCTCCACAGATCACACACTCGTACTGGCGTCCTGAGGTATGCGTCTGCTTGTGCCTCTCCAGCGACTGTTTGAAAGAGAAACACCGTCCGCACTGAGAGCACGAGAATGGCTGCTCACCTGTGTGGATGCGCTGATGGGCTCTTAGTAAAGAATGGAACCTGAAGCTTTTCTCACAGTCTGCACAGCTAAAATATCCCTCTTCATCTGTGAGGGCCTGAGGGGACGACCTGTCCTCAGTGGTCTCAACAGAGTGAACCTCATCAATGTGCTGCTGAACCTGTGCTTCTTCTGAGTGATGGAAGGAGCACTTGGGACAGGAGAAAGCATCTAATGAGCCATCTGCTGCAGAACCTTATGGAGAAAAAAATATCACAAACCGGAGAATGAAATTTACTTAGTGCTAATAAATAAGTGTTAAATACACAAACAGTTGGTGCTATTTAAATAAATGAATTAAATGAAATGTCTCAAAAATGAGCCTGGTCTCAAAATGCTGGTAAAAGGAGCCTGTTACAGTGATATCTGTGGTATAAAGGTAAAATCTGGCATGGCTTCATTAAATATGTTAAAGTTATTACACAAAAGAAGTTGCCTTGAGGGGGTCAGGTAGGAAGCTCTTTCAGATTTGGTTGATTTTATATGGAATGACTCACCTGGAAAAAGTAATTCTCAAACCTTTTCTAGCATTTTCTACAGGCTTGACGACCCTCTGATAAAAACAAAACTCTGCTGCTTCCAGTTAGTTCAGAATGCAGCATCCTTCTTACTGGTTTTAGCAGACACCATCACACTGCCCCAATCCCGGTTTCTCTTCACTGGCTTCCTGTACGTTTTAGAATTGATTTTAAGACTGAGAACTCTTACAGCACTCCTGAGTCTGGCCCCAAGCCACATAGCAGAAATATTGACCTGTACAGGGTGAGGACCTTCTGGCTGTAACAAAGTCGAGGATTAAATCTACAGGTCACCTTGCTTTTGAAATGACCTGCCCAAGGGGCTAAAGATTACAGAATCAGTAATGTCCTTGACCACTTCTCATACACACCTTGTAGATTTGCTCTTATGCGATGGCTTTTACGAGCGCTTTTATTCCTTTAATTCATGTTTATTAAATATACAATTTGAGTTTTGCATTTTCTGTGGCGTTTTGCTCCATCTCTCTTAACTTGAAATGAGTAATGTTTTTTTTTTGACCCGAATGTCCTGCTTTGATCTTGTTTAGTACTCAAACGCACTGCAACTAAAGAAAACTGCTGTAAAAGCACACAAAACACAACGGAAGTGTTTGTGGGGACACAATAATGTGACGGAACAGCTGTGGAAGTGAAAGCTAACAGTAAATGCTAATAGCAAACATATCTACAGTATTATATGAATCATGCAATTAATGAATCCTCTGCTTCTTTTAAGCGTGTCTCAGTGCGATCCTTCACACGTTTTTAGTTTCTGTCACTTCTGCAGCTGTTCCGTCACGTTATTGTCTCCCCAAAAACACTTCTGTTGTATATTGAGAATTTTTTTCCTACTTCCCTTGTGTTTTAATAAACTTCACTTGTGTTTTGTGTGCTTTTGCAGCATTTTTCTATTTGCTGGTGTTCTCTTAAGTTGGAGTGCATTTGACATCTCAGGGCTTCCGTAGCTTTTGCTCGTATTTCAGTCCCTAAAACAACTGTTTTTTAAAAAAGGTGCTATAAACTTATTATTACTAATTTCTGACATTTGTAATCTTATGTTGTTACAAACAAGTTACTTACAAATTAGCTTCTACTGTTGATCTAACTTGTGATTCTCTTATCTCTGATTGTGTATTTGTGGTAAAAAGAACACTCACTGTCGTCAGCATCCTTCGACGAGACCATGGGTGAGCCATACGAGTGTTCTGCACTGTAACAAAAAGGGGCAAATAATCAAAAATCATTTCAATTAGCCTGTTTTCCAACCACTTTTATACTTAATCATGCACCATGAAATTATATGGACAACTAAACCTGCAATAAAATGTGCAAATAAAACAGGAAGTTCTGTTGTAAACAGTTTTTATGCTTAAGAGAGCATGTTGACATGCACGCCTGCAAATCTTGCATCACAGCGCCACAACAACCTAATCAGCACCTAAAAAACATTTCTGAGACGAGACCCATCAAAAAGAATTTTTTACCAGCTGAAAGGCAGAGGCTTCAGTGGAGGAGGGTTCGCCCTGGGGATCTCTTTCCTGTTTTTAGTCATCATTTGCTTCTGTAAATTTATCAGCTGGATCTTCATGGTTGGTCTGCGTTTGCGCCCACTTGTGCGAACCTTGCCTGCGGTGGTGACATCACTGTCAGATTTGGAGACGAGACCCCGAGGCTGAAAAGTGGGACGCTCTCTGCTCTTATCTTGCTCACCCTCTGGGCCACAGTTATCATCGGCTTGTGCCTGGCAGTCTGATTCAGAGAGTTCAATATTAGCCTCACTGAAGTTGGCCTCGGCTATCTCAAAGTCTTGCCCATCCTCGCAGGGGTCTGTCGGCACGTTTGCACTGTGCTCATCGGTGTGAGTTTTTAGATGCCTCGCGAGCGACGGCTCCCAGTTGAATTTTTTGTTGCATTGATGACACGTGTAAACGCAGTCTTTCATGTGTGTTTGCTTGTGCTCTGTGCGGGCTGACAGGGAGTGGAAGGTCTCCCCGCAGACGATGCAGTCGTACTTGCGTCCAGTTTTGTGTGTGTGCCTGTGTCTGTCGAGGGACTGCCTGAAGGAGAAGCAGCGGCCACAGTCGCCGCAGCGGTGAGGGCGCTCCCCGGTGTGGATGACTCTGTGGGCAGTTAGTGAAGAGGCAAACTTGAATTTCTTCTCACAGTCTGGGCAGTCATGCGGTCCCGCAGGTATTCCATGTTGAGAGGATGTCGAGTCGACCTTGTTCACTTCTAAAAGGACGTTTGCTTTTTCTTGTGTTCCTTCCTCCTCTCCTCCTGAAACGCCTGACTTCTCTTCCTCGTCAGAAAGTGCTACCTGTGAATCTTCAGCCGCTGCGTTAGCAACTCTTCCTTCAAAGCAGTGTTCTCCCATCACCACTTCAATGTCACTGCTTGGACCCAATTCAACCTCTGCATAATCAGTCACTGTAATTATTTCAACTGCAACGTCATCCTCAAATGTCACCGCGTGTGCGTCTTCACTGACGCCCTGTGCCGGATCTGACTGGTTGGGCTGCTCTGCAGGTTTTGACCCTCTGCTGGGAAGGATTGCAGAGAGTGAGGAAAGAATGCTGTCGCCCATACTTGAAGGTGGAACTGCACAAACAGGATGAGGAAGAAGCACGAGTTACTCACACAAACTAGCAGAAAAAGTAAAATACAGCTGATGTAAGAAGTGACTAACCATGTTGCTCTAAACGCCCAAGCTTTTTGTGGTGTTGAAGCAGATTTTTTAGGCCTGCAGGTTCAGAGACTGAATGCACACAATCCTCCAACACAGAGCATTCGGCTCTGAGCCAGGAAACTGTCTGTGGGAAATGTATGAAAATATGCTTCACAATAAATGCAGTATACTTAAATTAATAATTCAAACACAGGTTTGAACTTCAAAAATGCCCTTGAAGATTAAAGATAAAACAGCTACGAGGCCTAAAAAACACTGCAATATTAAACATAACTGGAAAATTAGTTTTTTAATATTTAAAAAACCTGCAAACTGATAATGCAGAGACCCACGCAGACTCGTAAAATTACGACAGCTGTAAGATTCCTCACTAGTTTAGGACTAAGAATGCAGAAGCATTGAGTTTTTAATCTTCATTTAATATATACTTTATTATCAGTAATTTCATGTGTCATTACAAATTATTATTATTATTATTCCATACGTTTTTCAGTCTTTAATAACTTCGGCACCATTTGTGCTACAGAAACCGTTCTGGTGTCAAAACGTTCAGCTTCTTCTGGTATTATACTGCTATTACTTTTCTTGTTTGTAACTTTTATAATTTTTAAAATATTAAGCTTTTTATGATTTTTTTTTTTTTGCCCCATTGAAATGAATGGGGAAAGCTTCAAATCCTCTTCAACCCCACCCTACTCTGAGATGTAACTACTTCAGCATACTTTGAGCTAGAGAAAAAATTCAAACTTTAAACGGGTCCGAAGACTTTGAACGATTCAGGCATTACTCGGTCTGTTGATATCTTTTACGGTTTTTGAATGGTGACATTTAAGTTTTATGAACTTTTTGGACAGTTTCTGAAATTTCCATTAGTGTGTATTGGGAGCTTTTAGAGCGGTGACATCATCAGCCACTCTAGAATTTCAGCTCTTTTAAATGTTCAAATTTGTCTTTCAGCTCTTTTTACTCCCTCAAATGTTGTTGTACTCAAACAAGTTATACTTCAGATTGTAGCTAAGGTTGTGCTCTTTCAGAAAATGTACTTTCCAAATCTCTGCAACTTACAGAATTTAAACTAGGAGCCTCAGAGTGGCAGGTACACCCTCCCCAGCTCTCATTCACTGCAATGTTAAATGTTCTCCTCTCCTTGGAGCAAAAACCAAAATGAAGGCATTTTTTAAACTTCCATTTCTCAGTCAATGAATGAACTGCATGTACTGAATGTGTTTTTGATAATGTGGGAAACCTCTCTCTGTGATATAACACTTCCTCTATATTACAGTATCAGTATTTTTTACAGTCATCCTACAACAGCACAGTGTTATTGAATCATTTTTATTATTATTACTTAGTTTAAAAGTAAGCTGTGACACTGTCGTATATTTATCAGCAACAACACCTCCCACCTGCTCAAGGTCAGGAACAGGCAACAGCTGAGTCAGTCGACAGTGGAACTCCCAAAACAGTGTCTGCAGATCACGGTCATACTGAGATCCAAACTCTGCAGGGAAGACCTCCTGTGATAAAAACAACTTTACTGGAACACAAATAAAAGACAGGCATTCCTGTCATTTCTGCAGGTAGGTTTAAGCTATATTTTTAATGATACATCATTTGTACATCATCTTAATACATAAGATGATGTACAAATACTGTAACAATAACAGAATCCTGCTTCATATGAAGCATCTTGTAAGCACAAATAACATCATTGGGTGTATGTGATGCTGCCTCACCATGAAAAAGTCTTGTCTCTCTTCAGGGTCTTTGAGGAGAGTCTGAACCAACTCAAGAAAGTTAACAGTTACATCCTCCGCTTCTGAAGCTTCTACCTGCAGCACAGATGTATGTTCAGTTGATTAAGGATCAAACAAAGCGCACTGAATATGAAAGCTCAATCTATATTATAGACACTTACATCTACCGGGGTGGCGTGTGGTGATTTAACCTTGTCCAGGTAAGGCAGGATCGACTCAGGTTCCACAAGCTGTTCACTTCTGCACAACTCAATAATATACTGTTGAGGAAAAGAAAAAAGTAGCAAAAAAAAAAAAAAAAAACAACAATCCGTGTTCACATTTCAGTTCACCAGTCCAATTGTTTATCTGCATTCATGAGGGTAACATTCTAAAGCCTTACTTTTTAAAATACGACTCATGCTAGTACTCACTCTAGCTCTTAATCCTAGGTTCAGTTGAGTCCTGTGCTTATAAATTAGCAGCTCAGGAACTACGTCCATCACCAATGAGACAAACTCTGCCACCTTCCAGTAGTTCATCACATCTCGTTTCTTTAGCACCTGCCACATCGAGGCTGTCATGAGCTGCAAAGGAGGAACCAGAAGGCGCAGCGATGCCAGAGATAATGAGTCACCTGTGACGACAAAAAAAGCACTGAAAGCTGCAGCTCCCTGTCCCATTTATCCTGAAACAAAAGCCCATGCTTTCATACAATCCAATTTCCAAAAAGAGGTGTACAATATAATTAAATAAAAACATGAGAATTTAATTATTTAATGAATATAAATAATTTACATATTATGTTTAATTGAAAACAGGACAAAAAAAATGTATAAGGAGAACATGTCAAATGTTAGAAAGTCACATTAACTGCATCATACATTTGGATTGTATGATACAGCGATGTCAAACTTAGGTTGTCATTTACAATTACTTCATACTCATTCAGACATTTTTGTATTGTATAATTAAAACAGTATAATCAATTAAACGATTATGATATTAGATAATAGTCTGTAGTTCATGTTTAGAAAGAATGCTTTTGTTAATGCTCTACAGCAGCTGCTTGTTTTGAACGCAACCTTTAAGTGCGCGTTCAATAACAACGATGTTCCTCAAACTCAATTAGCTTCAATTTTCCCATGTTTGCTACCCACAGATTGCACATTCAACACTCAAATTCATAAAATACGCGTGTAAAATGATTTATAATGCACAATAAAAACGGGTCAAGGTAACCTTACTATGTGAGAATAAGCCAATAAGCTAGCTTACTGAGATAATTTCACATTCATACTGTATACTCAAGCTAATTTTGTTTGAATCGAATCGATAAATGTCTGCGTCAACCCAACTGTTCAGAAAATGTGTTTTAATGCGTTCCTCCACAAACAGACCTTTGCACGTGGCCGTTAAAACCTCTGAGTCCATTTTCTTCTCAGGTCGGTGCTGAAAAGTTTGAGTAGCTGCTGTTAGCTGTTATTAGCCTGAACAACCAGCCACACACACCTAGAGGAACACACTGCTCTGAACGCGGTGTCTGTCCAACTGGAACTGCAAAAAGTCTCCTCTAAATTAAGCGAACCACTAGAAAAAACGTGTAAATATTCCAAACATACATTTACACGATATAATTGTTTTGTTGCTATAGGCTTCTTCTTCGTTAGATAGGTTTTTACTTTACGTTACATTCTTCTTCTTGTTACCGCCATCTGCTGGAGATTCTTTGTATCACGCCCCATACTCCCCCAATCAAACTTCTGCTGCTGCACTTTTTTCAAATAAGCTGGATAACAAATTATTGTATCTGTGGACCAAATGTATTCATAAACATAATTTAGGCCTGTTTCACGCTCTTTGACATTATAAAGTCCCACAAGCCATCACGCAGCCCTGATTATGAATGACTGGCTCGCATTAAGCTGTACAAAGTCTTCATGGAGTCAGCTCAGTGTGTGCCATCGGCTCTGGAGCGCCTACCTTTCAATAACACGGCACTGAAAAAGCTACCATTGGATGACTCGGACCAACCCGGGTCCCGGAGGGTCCCAGCGGCTTGTTTCTCCCGAATTCGGGCGCTTCAGCCGCTGGTCCGACCTGTATTTGTGGCCCTGTCCCAGTCAGCACTCTCTCTGCTCGGCCTGAGTGCGCAGGACGTGCTGAGCGATCCTCTGGGTCCGGAGTATTTGAGCGGCTCAAGGCTGCTACCGGGCTCCGAGCCCGCTGCGCACTGCTACAGCGGGCACCAGTTCGGGCTATTTGCGGGTCAACTCGGGGATGGGGCTGTGATGTATCTTGGGGAAGTGGATTCTTGTACACACGGGCGATGGGAGATCCAGGTGAAAGGCGCAGGAGTCACACCTTACTCCAGGTATTGTTTGTTTCGCTTAAAAAAAAACACTCAATCCTCAAACATTATACAGCCTCCCTCATAGACAAAGCTAATATTTTATACACGTGGGACAGTTTTTTCCTCCCACTAAATGAGAAATAAGGTAACTTCAACAGGTGACACAGCAAACATTTCATTAGTCTTCCTCATGTGAAAGCATTCACCCGGGGGAGAGCTGCTTAAGAGATTAACTATTTGGCACACATACCGTAGCTGTGTGCACAGTAGAAACACACACACCAGTCTCTCCACATAGTGTGTATGGTTTCTTATACTTCATTTTAGGATAATAATCACAATCTCTTCTTAGCTCCTCGTCAGCGGTGCGTTGGTCAGTACCAGTGACACACTGGCCTGTTTGTATTATTGAGCAAGTGGGATTGAACTGGCACTTGGAATGAGTGAAGTTTGCCATTAGTGCAAGGTGTGCTTTTGCTTTAAAAGTAGAGGGGAATTTTTAAAAAAAAAAGGGGGTTTCCAGGAATTGCCAGTGGATGAAGTTAGTTGAAAGGAATAAGCCACTGAAAAACTTAAACTGCTTTACCATTTCCTCCAAGCCATCAACATGTGTATTAGACTCCATTCCTACCATTAATTAATGCTTCAGTCTTAAATGTCCTGTTTCTTCCCCTCACCCTAACTATGATGGATCATAATGGATCATAAATTACTGCTCTCTTCACTTTAGTTTGGTTTAGCTTGGTTGCGTGAGGGTTTATTGAGAGCTCAATATACTCTCTTATATTTGGATTTTCTCAGAGATGGCGATGGCAGGAAGGTGCTTCGCTCCAGCATCAGAGAGTTCCTTTGCAGCGAGGCCATGGCTGCTTTAGGGATACCCAGCACCCGTGCAGCCTCCCTCGTGACCTCTGACCTGTACGTCAGCAGAGATCCGCTCAACAATGGCCAGCGCATTCGTGAGCGATGCTCAGTTGTCTTGCGCCTCGCTCCTGCCTTCATCAGGTTGCCATGCATGGAGCAGTATATACAAAAAATAATGGTAATAATGGTGTTTGAAAGTATGGACATTCTGTAACGTCTCTCTCTCTTTTTTTTTTTAAGGTTTGGCTCTTTTGAGATCTTTCTGGGCAGAGATGAATTCTCAGGTCTGCAGGGTCCTAGTGCCGGGCGGAATGATATCCGTGCTCAGCTGCTGGATTATATGATTGACACTTTCTATCCTCACATTCAGCAGGCTCACAGCATCCGGAAAGACAGGAATTTGGCTTTTTTCAGGGAGGTGAGAATGAACACATTTCTTCCTTTAGGTTCACTTCATGCTGGCGTTTTAGCATTTTGATCATCAGTGTCGACTTGCTTATCTTCAGGTGATGGTGCGAACTGCTAGGCTAGTGGCCCAGTGGCAGTGTGTTGGCTTTTGCCATGGTGTCCTTAACACAGACAACATGAGCATCCTGGGTCTTACTCTGGACTACGGCCCCTTTGGCTTCATGGACAGGTAGGCAGCTGGAAGTGGAAGCCTTTCATATGCATGTAGTGGGTAGATTACGGTCTGAAGATGCAGATGCAATGATGAATGCCCATCTGTGTGTCAGATTTGATCCAGACTTCGTCAGCAATGCCTCAGACAAAAAGAGGCGCTATTCGTACCAAGCCCAGCCATCTGTGTGCCGCTGGAACTTGGCTCGCCTGGCTGAGGCGTTGGGCTCTGAGCTTGAGGCAGCAGAGGCAGGAGCTATCCTGGATGAATTTATGCCCACATATGAGGGCTTCTACCTGTCTATCATGAGGAAAAAGCTGGGCCTTGTGAGAAAAGAAGAGGCAGAGGACAGCGAGCTCATATCAGATCTGTTGCGTGTCATGTACAACACTGGTAAATAAATAAATATATATATTTTAAAAAAATTCTTGGAACTGTAACCATTAACCATCTTGTATGTCCTCTGCTTGTCACACTGTGGTATCATACCTTTCCAGGTGCAGATTTCACCAACACCTTCTGCCTGCTGAGTCGTGTCCCCTGGCCTGAAGAGGGCGACGGTGAGCTAGCCACTGTGGGACCAGTGGTGGACCTCATCCTAGAGCAGTGTGCCTCTATCGAGGAGCTAAAGGTGGCTAATAAGCCAACAATGGAAGACCGGTGAGGGGGGTGTATGGTGGTTGGGTAAATGACTCTTCATGCATTCAATTCGATTCCATTTTATTTGTATAGGTCCAAATCACAACAACAGTCACGTCAAAGTGCTTTACTTTGTAAAGTAAAGACCCTGCAATAATACAGAGAAAAAACCCAAGAATCAGATGATCTTTTGAGCAAGCACTTGGCGACAGTGGGAAGGAAAAACTCCCTTTTAACAGGAAGAAACCTCCAGCAGAACCAGGCTCA
>JAVDPK010002140.1:86551-99631 GCA_034780415.1 Cichlasoma orientale
AGCAGGACCTAAATCTTGTAGCAGTGCACTATTTAGTAGTTTGAGCCAGTCTGTCACAATGATTAGAGAAAGTGAAAGAACGCTGAACATTATTTATGAGAGTTGCAACCATTGTTACTGCCTGACTCGGGCAGTTTTTCCAGTATTTTGGAGAATTGTGAAAGTAGAGAAACAGGCCTGTAATTTGTGAATTGGTGTCCATCTCCACTCCTGTACATTACTTGAGATATTTTCACGTGTGATGGGAATGAACCAGTTTGAAAAGACAGATTGCAAATGCATGTCTAGATGTGAAGAAGCACTGGATAAAAGTAACACACACAATGATGCTCAAAACAAACTTCACCAGTGTAGCGTTCTTTATTTAATCACGTTCATATGAGCAAACAGTGATGATATAAAACATAATATTAAGCAAATCGGTGTCACGGTACGTAAAAGGTGGCCTAACAACAGACAGTTGCTTAGTACCATTTGTTTACCACTGCAGTTGCTTTAACCAAAAGCTCTTCATCAGTCTTTTTTTTGTTCTTTTTTCAATTCATATCATAAATTAAGCCACTTCAACAGTTTTCAGGAAGTACACATGCAAATTGCTATCTGTGGACTCAAAGCTATAATAAACTTGAAGATATACCTTCCATACTGCACTCTATCAGTGAATGATGACAAGAAAAGCCTGTTAGATGCTAAAAAACTTGACAACCTGAGATTTTTTCCCCCCCATCAAGCTAAGCAGTAAACACCTTTTGACTAAATGTGCCCGAGACAAAATATTTAGACTAGCCAGTGGGGAAAAATGCAAACATTCCTAGAATGTCATGCTCATGCACTTTGCAGATAGAAAGGCATGCTGCTGAGAAAAGCTGTTAGAATGTTGCATACAGCACAGGGGAACTGAAGACTTCAGAAGATATGCAGTTATTTGGGTCATTGTTTATGTAAAAATATAGATTAGTGCTACTTTAAATTACTTAATTCCCCCTGAAACTGTGTACAGGATATCTTAGATCCTATGGTTTTTCTACGTGTACATACAATAAAGCCTATAATAATCATGTAAATGTCAGATTCATGTGAGATCCTACCTGTTATTTATCAGAAATTTATAATGTATCACCTTTTATATGAACAAGACATTTTGTAAAAAGGTGTCTCGCCTGTTACTTTAATTTATTATTACTTTCATATTGTAAGCAACCCCTATGGCCACGTACTGCCACCTTCAGTGGACTGGCTGAACTTGTTCTTCCATGTACTGCCTTCACTTCTATGAAAAACTGTCAAGAGGGGGAGAGGTAAAGCATTTACTGTAAAAACAGGGCTGTTGACTGTGCAGTGACAGCTATTTCCATCTGATTACATGACCTCAGCAGGATGTGGGCGAGACAAATACAGCAGGCTACAGGAACTCAAAACTGAAAGTCCTTCTGCATTTGAACTTTGCATCAAGCAGAGGATGGACACACAAAAAAAGCTGTGAGGCTGGTCATATGACCTGTAACTATGGCCTGTGTTCCAGAGCTGCTTTTTGGTATTTTGGAAGAACTGGTCGACGAAGACCTCAGGACGTTCCAGTGGTACCTTCATACTAATGTCCTCGAGGGATACACGCATATCCCAAAGTCTCGGGTTGATGGGATGGACAGGACAGGCACTGTGGATCTGCTGGTGCAGACGTACGGCTACGATGGCGCTGTTGCGGTCACTGAGGACATACTGATAAGGATGAAACTCAAACTGTGGGCTGAAAAACTAAAGGCGGACTACAGTAAAGGTTAAAGAAACTGTACAAGTACAAACTTGACTGTTTAGAGTCTGAAAAGCAAAACAGCTTGGTCGCATAACAGCTCTCTCTTCTCTTCCTTCTTTCTTTATCAGTTTCTAGCAATCATGCAGACAAAGGTAAGACTATGAAGGATAGCCGCACACATTCATACACAATAACGTTAACAACTTCATAAATGTATACCCGCATATAGAGGCAAGATTTGAATGTAAGTTTTTTTATTTATTCTTTGAGCAGAAGTTGGCCCCCAAACAATCCAAGAAAAACTGAAGTCAACTCTGAAGGAAAAGTATCAAAACGTTTATGAGGGGAATGCAGATGAGGGGGAAACGGTTTACCTAAAGAAAATCTACACAGAACTGCACATGATTGAAGGAGCCTGGGGAAGCTTTAGCGAAGAGCATGAGGTCAGACAGCAGAGGTCAACACATGTGTCAGTGGATGAAAAGTCCATCAAAGCTACTGATATTTTCAGACCCAAGCCCAACCAAAACAAGCGAATCAGAACAGTGCTTACCTTGGGTATTCCTGGAATGGGTAAAACTGTCTGTGCACAGAGGTTTACACTAAGCTGGGCAGAAGGAGAGGAAAATCAGGACACCGCCTTCCTCTTCCCACTTCCTTTCCGTGAACTAAATACCATTAAAGGTGAGAAGGACTACAGCCTAATGCAACTCATCCATCAGTTCTTTCCAGCGATGAAACCTCTTGAGAAGCTGGGAACAGATTGCAAAGTCCTCTTCATCTTTGATGGCCTCGATGAGACTCTTCTACCCTTGAATTTCAAACAAAACAAGGTCTTGAGAGATGAAACTGAGCCGGCCTCGCTCGATGTGCTCATTACAAACCTCATCACTGGAGATTTGCTCGGCAATGCGCTCATCTGGATCACCTCCAGACCTGCGGCAGCCAACCGGATCCCTCGAAAGCACGTCGATCAGTGGACAGAGGTGAAGGGCTTTGGTAATGACCAGAGGGAGGAATACTTTAAGAGAAGTTTACGCGATGATAGCCTTGCCCTCAAGGTCATCAACCATGTGAAATCATCAAGAAGCCTGTACATCATGTGCCAAATACCAGTGTTCTGCTGGATCACTGTTACTGTGATGAAGAAGCTGGTGCAGAACAATATGACAGGAGTCATACCCAACACTCTGACTGAGATGTACGCATATCTGCTCATCTGTCAGACTGACAGAATGGTTGAAGGGCACTATCAATTGAAAAGTGACAATGTTGTTCTGAAGCTCGGAGAACTGGCATTCCGTCAGCTGGAGAAAGGAAAACTGATCTTCTATGAGGCTGACCTGAAAGAATGTGGCATGGACATCACTGAGGCAACCATCTACTCAGGAGTGTGCACAGAGATCTTCATGATGGAAGGAGAAAGGAGACGAAAGGTTTTTAGCTTCGTACATTTGACCATCCAGGAATTTCTAGCAGCTCTGCATGCCCATTACTCGTACATGCGAAGAAAGGAAAATGTTTTCCTTGGATACCTGAAAAGGATTTCCACAAGATGGCTCCCCAAGTCTGTATTCAGTTTTCACAAAACTGCCATAGAAAAAGCCTTAGAGAGCTCAGATGGCCGCTGGGACCTCTTCCTCCGCTTCCTTCTGGGACTCTCACTGAAATCAAACCAGGAGCTTCTCTGTAAGATATTGGAGTTGGATGCAGAAGGAGAAGAGGATGTGGCGAGAACGATCCAGTTCATCAAGGAAAAGATCAATGAAGAAGCAGAAGCCAAGCTCAACCTGTTCCACTGTCTGAGTGAGCTCAAAGAGGAAGCTTTAGTGCAGGAGGTTCAGAGTTTTGTGAGCTCCAGAAGGCTTAATGCCAAAAAGATGTCTCCAGCTCAGTGGTCAGCGCTTACGTTTGAGCTGATGACATCAGAGGCAACTGAGGAAGAGTTTGATCTGAAGAAGTATATAAGATCAGAGGAGGGAATGGTGAAGCTGCTGACGGTCATCACTTCCTCCAAACGTGCGCTGTAAGTTTACCCACATGATGATATTGTTCCTCCTGCTTGTTGTTTTCAGTTACTCTCCAAACCTCAAACTAACTTAATTCTCTGTAACAATGCAGATATTCTTGGATCTGATAACTTTCTTATTCAAAAATAAAATAAAAATTCACAAACAGAAATCTGTTAATTTTGTCTTCCAGGCTAAATTGCTGCCAGCTCACTGAGAACTGCTGTGCAGCTTTGGCTTCCGCGCTAGGCTCGACCTCCTCTCATTTAACAGTTCTGGACCTGAGTGAGAACAAGCTGAGGGATTCGGGGTTACGCTGCTTTCGGCTGGATTAAACAGTCCACACTGCAAATTGAAGAGTTTAAGGTTTTGTTAACAGTGTTTTGGAAATTATACAATGCACAACATGTCTCTGCAAATAGAAAAAACGTCTTGTGGTTAAAAGACTTGTGATCTGGGTTTACTATTATTTGCTCTCATAAGTGCTGTTGAATTATACTGTTTACAGTCCCCTTGCCATCTTGCTCATTCCTTTATTTGCTGTAGTACAATAACTCTGTGTGCTTTTCTTAGACTAAAAAAGTGTCAGCTCCAAGGAGACTGCTGTGAAGCACTGGCTGTTGCTGTCAGCACAGAGTTTACCCACCTTAGAGACCTTGACCTGAGTGCTAATGACTTCCAGGGCTCACACCTGAAGGCTCTCTGTGTGGGAATGTGCAGCCCTCATTGCAAGCTGGAAACTCTGAGGTCAGACCAGTTTGAATGTTGACACACTTTAACTACATTTTTGGATTTTAATTTAATCACAGTTAATGTTTTAAGGGAGAAAAATGAATTAATTCTATTTTGCAGGTTGAATCGGTGCAAGCTAAGAGAGGGTTGCTGTGCAGATTTGGCTTCAGTTTTAAACTCAGGCTCATCGCTGCTTAAAACTCTTGATCTGAGTAATAACAGCTTGAAGGATTCAGGTGCATCTCTGCTGGCCGCTGGACTGAGAAATCCACAGTGCAGACTGGAAACTCTCAGGTAAGTGTAACCTCAGTGATGGGCCCTGCACTACAAAGCAAGTTCAGCAAATACCCAGAATTTATTTCCTTTATGTGGCTTTACTCACCCTAACATCAGCAATCAGGCTAAGCTGCCACATGAAGGTGGTTATGAACTGGACACGTTTGTCAATCTAGCTACAAGTGCATTCACATGTAAGGGGTGGTACGACACTGTACAGTAAGCTACAGTAGCCTGTATGTGCTGTATGGATGTGTGTGTGCTTTAAACATTTTGGTCATTAAGACTGGAAAAGACTTACCGACCAAAGACACATTAATAAAGTTTATTCAGAGCTCGGAAAGTAATCCAGCAAAAAATGTTGACTCTATAAGTTAACAGAGTATCACAGCTCTATCATTAAGACATGGAAGAATCTAATGCATTATAACTGTTATTGCATCAAATTAATTCAATTCAATTTTAACAGTCACATCAAAGTGCGTTATATTGCAAGGCAAAGACCCTACAATTATACAATTATTGCAGACCATGTGCTTGATCATTTGAGTTGAACTATTCATGCAGACACTTCACTAAATGTATGCAAAAATGTAATTAATTTGTTTTCATGCAAAACTTAAACAGAAATAGGCCTACATTATTTTACTTTACTTTACTTTACTTTATTTTTATTTAGCAGACGCTTTTATCCAAAGCGACTTACAAAAATAGGAAAAGTATAAAATCAAAACATTAAAACATTAAAACATTAAAACAATTCAACATTAAAACAGTATGTCTATACGAGTCATCTATACTGGCTAATGCAGGTGTTTCCTGTCAACAAAAGTGGAGCTGAGACCTCCTGGACAGCCTGCAAGCACAATTAAATACACAGGAAGACATGATAATTGTCTTGACCTGAAACACCACAAACTCTGAGAGGAAGGATATTAACACTGCAGCCTATGGAAATTGATTTGATTTTGGCCATTCAAGAAACTTCAGTTTCTGGTGTTTTCGTATTGGCGTCATCTTTCAGTGCAAGAAGTTGCTACTGGCCTTAATAATCAAAATCATACCAAAATTAATGTCTAAAAGAATTACAGCTTTCCATGTGTTTGCCTGTTAAAATGACTTAATCATGTGTCTAAATAACATCACTATGACCACTTGTCAGACTCAGTTGGTGCAGCCTGACTCAGAAATGCTGTGATCCCATTGGCTCAGCTCTCAGCTCAGACTCCACCCACCTCACAGAACTGGACCTGGGCGGAAACAACCTGCATGGTCCAGATTTCCAGCTGCTTTGCTCTGGACTCATGAGTCAGCACTGTAAACTCGAGACTTTAAGGTCAGGTCACTCAGGATCAATGGACATAACGAATATGGTGGCCTGCATGAGTGTAATATATGCTGGCTATAGCTATGAATAAATAGTTTAGTTCAGCCTATAGTTTATAATTTTGTAGGGTACCACCACTGTGTATGACTTATTGGAGCACAATATATTATTTATTACCTGCAGATTAGATGAATGCAATCTCCAGAAATGCTGTGGAGATGTTGCCTCAGTCCTCAGTTCTGACAGCGCTCACCTGAAGGAGCTTGATCTGAGTGGGAATGACCTGCAGGACTTAGAGGTGAAGCTGCTCTCTGATGGCCTTGCAAATCCAAGCTGTACACTGGAGACATTACGGTAAGACAGCTTTCAATTAAAAACAACATAATTGTTGCTTCCTTTATTATTAATGGCTACCCTGAATATTAATAATATAAACATCATAGAAAAATGCAAAAGCAATGTTTGAAAGCATCTAAAATTGAATTCAATGTGAATACTCTACTTTTATAGGCTGTCATTCTGCGGCGTCACAGAAGTGGGCTGTACTCATTTGGCTTCAGCACTTAGCTCCAACTCCTCCCACCTGAGGGAGTTGGACCTGAGCTACAACTACCTGCAGGACTCCGGGGTGAAGCTGATCTCTGTGCATGGGGGCAAACTTAAAAAACTTAGGTAAAACAATGGCTTAGTTAAATTTAGTGCTCAATGGGATTCATATCTCCTGGTACCACATTAGTTCTTTAGTATCAACAATACAATAAAGGTAAAAACAAAACATTAGCAAAATCCATAATTACAATACAAGATGGCTCACTGAGAGGGACATTTCTTAAAACATACCTCCTGGTTCAAAGTTTAATTTGATCAAGTTCCCTTTATTTGACTTTTTTTGTTGCATTCATTTGTCTGGCAGATGCAATGAACAGACAGAAGTGCCATGCAACATCATAGTCGTGCTTTACATCAGACTAATATATTTAAATTGCATAAAATATGTAGAATTTGGACTGACAAACTGTAACTCTTAATTTCACAGTGACTAATATTAATGAATGTTTATCATATATCATTCTATCTGCAGTGTGGAACCTAATGCAGAATGTTTCTTGAAATCAACACTGAAAAACTGTAAGTTATATAACTTGAACTATTATGTTACATCTTCTTCTCGTTATGGCTGCTCCCTTCAGGGGTGACCACAGTGGACCATTTGCCACCATCTCACCCTGTCCCTAGCATCCACCTCTGTCACACCAACCCTCTGCATGTCCTCCTTCACCACATCCATGAATTTTCTCTGTGGTCTTCCTCTTTACCGCCTGACTTGCAGCTCTATATTCAACATCCTTGCCCGATATATCCACTATCCCTCCTCTGTACATGTCCAGCCTTGTCTCTCTAACTTTGTCTCTAAACCGCTCAACCTGAGCTGTCCCTCTGATCTACTCATTTCTAATCTTGTTCTTTTCGACTCTGGCCATCTCCAGCTCCGCCTCCTGTCTTTTTGACGGTGCCAAATCATACATCACACATCGATCAAGCATAACATTATGACCACCTGCCTAATATCGTGTTGGTCCCCTTTTTGCTGTCAAAACAGCCCTGACCTGTTGAGGCATGGACTCCGCTGAAGGTGTGCTGTGGTGTCTGCATCAAGATGTTAGCGAGAGATCCTTTAAGTCCGGTAAATTGTGACGTGGGGTCTCCATGGAAAGTACTTGTTTGTCCAGGTCCAGCACATCCCACAGATGTGTATTAAGATCCGGGGAATTTGGAGGCCATGTCACCTCAAACTCGTTGCTGTGCTCCTCAAACCAATCCTGAACCATTTTTGCTTTGTGGCAGTGAGCATTATCCTGCTGCACATGGTCTGCAACAATGCTTAGGTAGGTGGCACATGTCAAAGTAACATCCACACGGATGGCAGGACCCAAGGTTTCCCAGCAGAACATTGCCCAGAGTATCACACTGCCTCCCCCGGTTTGCCTTCTTCCCATAGTGCATCCTGGTGTCAGGTGTTCCCCAGGTAAGCTACGCCAGCACGGGCACCCTGACTGGTCTGCAGCTATGCAGCCCTATACGCAACAAACTGCGATGCACTGCGTATTCTGACATCTTTCTATCAGAACCAGCATGAACTTTTTCAGCAATTTGAGCTACTATAGCTCGTCTGTTGAATCGGACCACACGGGCCAGCCTTCTCTCCCCACGAGCATCACTTAGCCTTGGCTGCCCATGACCCTGTTGCTGGTTTACACTGTTTCTTCCTTGGACCACTTTTGATACATACTGACCACTGCAGACTGGGACCACCCCACAAGAGCTGCAGTTTTGGAGATGTTCTGACCCAGTTGTCTAACCATCACAGTTTGGTCCTTGTCAAACTCGCTCAAATCCTTACACTCGCCCATTTTTCCTGCTTCTAAGACATCAACAGGACAAAATGCTCACTTGCTCTCTAATATATCCCACCCACTAACTGGTGCCCTGATGATGAGATAATCAGTGTTATTCACGTCACCAGTCAGTGGTCATAATGTTATGTTTGATCGGTGTAGCAGGGCTCACTTCTGTCCTGTAAAGCTTCCTTTTCACCACTTGCTCCTATTATTCTGTCACAAATCACCCATAACACTCTCTTCTTCGTGTCTCCTGTCCATTGCTTTGGATGGTTGACCACAGATATGCAGCGTCACTGTTACATCTGTCTCCCTCTCATTCACACATAAGTTTCCTGTCTTGCTTCTACTGACTTTCGTTCCTCTTCTCCTCAGAGCATACCTCCACCTGTCCAGACTCTTTTCCACCTGCTCCCTGCTCTCACTACAGATCATAATGTCGCCTGTAAACATTGTAGTCCAACTGTTATGTTACAATATTCATATATTTAATATAAATTCCTCTTTTTCATCATTTTATCAAGCTTGTTTTTGTAACAATGGCAAACAGTAAGCAGGTTAAGTACAACCAAAACTTGGTGACAAGGAGGCTTACATGTACAGTACATAAATATATGCCACAACTATGATGCTGCACCTGGTTGTTCTGTTATTTGTCCAGCAGGTGGCAGAATTTGTTTAAAAAGTTGATTCTGTAGTTTATGAATCAGGTTTTTAGTGCATTCTTTCCCCTTCTCCTTATATTATCTTAGCCCCAAAGCGCCACCCAGTGGCAATTTGTGTGCATTAAATTACTGAAAATAGATCATATATTAGAACCATAAATTGACAGTGGTTTAAAGTCAACACTTGAAGTCTTGATGTTTATTACATACACATCAGAAAATGAGCCATGGTCATCACATGACTTGTTAATGATGATTTAAGATGCTGAAAATGCCGTATTTATGTTTCACTCAGATCCGTGCACACTGACGTTCGATAAAAATACAGCTTCCAAGTCTCTCTTTCTGCATGACGGTGGACAGCAGGTGACGTGGGTCAGGGAGAGACAGGAGCACCCAGATCACCCTGAGAGGTTTGAGAGTGTCTCTCAGGTCCTTTGCCAACAAGGCCTCTCCCAGCGTCATTACTGGGAGGCGGAGTGGCGAGGATGCTGGGTGGATGTTGCTGTGGCGAAGAGGGGAATCAGTCGAAGGGCGGGATACCACCTCTCTGGTTTTGGCTACACCGACCAGTCCTGGAGTCTGTATTGCTCTGACGATCACTACACCGCTGAGCATGACAACCACAAAATGGAAATACCAGCACCTCCTTTTCATTCCAATAGGGTTGGAGTCTTTCTGGACTGGCCAGGAGGCACCCTGTCCTTCTATAGTGTGTTCTCTGGGACCCTCAGACACATTCACACGTTCTACAGCAACTTCACTGAACCCCTCTTCCCTGGGTTTGGGATGGAGGGGGATGACTGCTCTGTAATAATTGTACAGTGATGGGGAGGCAGGAGCTCACGCGCAGCAAGTGATGGATGCTGACTGTGGGTCAGTTTGGACAAATAAGCCCAAACAGTGAAGTAGTATGTAGCCTATAATGCAAAAGGCCTAATTAACAAATTAATTTTGGCTATGCATAATTGAAGATCTCTTCAATGACATTTTGACTTGTGAATTTTTTTCATATCTAAATTTTTTTTTCTGATGAATCTGTAACTTAATTTTAAGTTGTGTGATATAAGAACATCTGCAATGAGCATTGTTACTAATGAGAACTGTTAATTACAACGGTAACTCGTCACAATTACAATGTGAATATGCCGCTTGGAATTATGGGACATCAGATGATTTTTTTGGTATCGGGACACCCACTAGGAAAGAAGTAAATTTGAACAGTCGGTGGTAAAAGCGGACTAGTTCGATGATTAAGTTACTGATACTTCCACTAGTAATAAATTCTTTATTGATAACAAGAATTAGCATTTTGACTCATGAGAAATGAACTGCAGATATCTTTAAATAGAATTGCTACTCATAACCACATTATGGATGTATTGGTTCTGATGAGAAAGAACAACAGCTGTTACCACAACTGATTAAATATTAATCTTGCCATAGTTTTGTATAAGCTTGGGATTCTCTCAACTAGCTGCCTGAGACAATCGCAGCTGGTCGGACCGAGTAGAGTAACACTACATTAAAAGACAGATTTACAAAAAATTCAAATATGTGGCACCGCAGAAAGTGAAGATCTTTCCGACCATCACCCATTTTGTGGTAATGCTTGGGATTAGGACCTGAGGAAGAAATCGTATGCAAACCAACTTATTCAACCACTTTAAAACACACCACAAAGTGTAGTAAAATTAATATATGAAGGATACGAAACAGGGGTGCAGTGGTTGCTACACATCCAACATAAACTCAGACGTCCATAAAAGCGAGGCTGTAAAGCGCATCAGCGCACTGGAATCACCAATGCAGTCGCATTCCCTTTGGCCAAAGATAAATGTGCACAAAACACGGTGAGTAATGAAGGTTTCAGGAAAATGTATACATACTGGACAAAAGATATGTTACCCTCTCGCAGAGGTGAAAATGTTCATGCAAAGTTTTGTTGAGATTGGCCCATCTGTTAAGATGGAGATTACACAAAGACACATGCAATGATCGTCATGGTAAGATATATTTGATCATTAATATCTGCTCCACTCCCCACTGTCTCACTTTGTGTGTGTGTGTGTGTGTGTGTGTGTGTGTGTGTGTGTGTGTGTGTAATGGTTCAGTCACACAAGTAAAAATAGGATGGCGACCTCCCGAGGGAAAAATTAGTGGTTGCCTTAAAATTTTTTTTTTTGCTAACTGCAAACGGTTGCGGCAACCAAGTGGTCGCCCAGTGGTTGAGCATGCATCTCCTTCAACCACCACCCTGTGCATCACGCTGGTCCCCATCTTCGAAGCAACCATTTCAAAGGCAACAAGACTGCAAATCCACACTACAGCAATAATTTTGGTTGTGCTGCCGTCTCCACCCAGTTTTCACTAGTGTGACCACTAAGATCATCCTGCTTGACTTATTGACATTATTACAGATACACAGGGGATATATGGTGTGCCTTCCAAGTGCTTTATCCACTGTCAAAATAATTTATAACTGTAAAGTTGTGGAAATTCAGAAACAAAAGTAAGCTAATTATTTTTGACCATCTTCCAGAATTCAGTTTGTGGAGCTTTCATGCATTTAAAGGTTGCAAAGACATTTTACTGGATGTCTCATTGACTGCAAAGTCACCTGGCGGCCATCAAAGCCATTGTGAACTATGAATGAGTGTGTAAAATCTGGTGCCAAACACATCAGACACATGAATATTTTCCACTCAATGACGTTCGATCTGGTGATGGCACTAAATGAAATGTTAGACGACTGCTTAAAAATCGTTAGCATTCATTCTTTCAGTTTCATGCACTGCATATTTACATCAAATTCATTCACAAATAATGAGAAGTGGCTGAGAAGAGACCGAGGAATAACAATATATGTGCAAAAATATGCATTTAAGGCAAAAATATAGTTGTTACTGTAGACGTCGGGGAGAAAGTTAACATCGCTTGCTGCCTGAGTGAATGAACTGAGCAGCTGGCCTACACAAACAAGGACTTCATTGCTGTGTAACTGGAAGTGGTCTGACCTGTACAACACATCCTTGGAATGTTGCTTCACCCTGAGAGGCGTGGCCAGAGAAGTGTGAGAAATGACCCCGTGAAAGTTGTGTTACATCAGTGAAACAGGCTGTTTATTAGATGACTGCATCAGTTGTTCACTCGTCACACTCAGACTGACCTGGCAGGAAGTGACGCATTTGTAATACCAGTGGAGTGGGTGTGGTAGTTGAGCCAGTGCATAAAGGCACTGCTTCTGTTGTGGATCTTGAGCCGGGGTACAAGGTTCATCTAACATGCAGGTACGTGCTTGGAGAAAGAAATGGCTGACTATTAAAAACACATTAAAGGACGGGATTACTCTTAGCAGTCAGTCATCTCCCGAGAGCAGACTTAACTGAAGTGTTCAGTTGAACATATACTGCCTGGTGCCTCCTGCTAAGACAAACTTGTCTAGGGCTGCAGCTACCAATTCTTTTACTAATCGAGTATTCTGTTCATTATTCCATACTTTTCTCTTGTTCATGAGCAATAATAAATAGTTAAAAGAAAAAACACAGGTCTTTTAAAATGAACTGCTCATTAAAAATTGCAAAGTTTGACTGCATACAACATCTGTCAAAAACTAAACTCCTTCATTGGATTTATGCGCCATGTTAAAATTATATATGTATATATTTATTTTTGCCTTTTCTTAAATGCAAAAATAAATCAATAATGTCAATAAGATATACATACACCTAAACTAAGACATAAAATAGCCGTACTCTGTGTTCTGGGAACGCGTTCTTGCATCAGTAGACTTCTGACAGTGTTGTATCTCCTGGGTGAGGTATTGGTGTGTGTTCATGTGCATGTGTTTTTGTGTGTGTGTGTGTGTGTGTGTGTGTGTGTGTGTGTGTGTGTGTGTGTGTGTGTGTGTGTGTGTGTG
>JAVDPK010002140.1:100533-115396 GCA_034780415.1 Cichlasoma orientale
GTTGCTGCTCTAATTTTGTCCCTTTTAAACTCAGGTCAAAATGAAGAGTCTGGTTGTGTGTTGCGGCCTCATCCTGGCATTTCTGTCGAGCTGCGCGGAGCAGGCTGACGTAAAAGTAAGAACTACAAAAACCTCTGTGGTGTCAGAGCATTTTAAAATGAATACTTACACAGGAGTAAGCCTCACTTTAAAACTGTTTCTCTTGCACTTCTAGAGGCAGCAGAAAGCGGTTGCTCCTCAAGGTACGGATCATGTTGTTTCTTATTCAGATAAGCGGGCTGTATTGAGTCTTAGTCATCCTCTCCTTGTTATTCTTTTGTGGCGTTACTCAGGAACAGACTGCACACAGATTAAGACGCTCTCACCACAAGCAGCCAGTGGTGTTTATGTGATCCAGCCAGCTGGAGTCAAGGCCAAGTTTAAGGTATCAGCAGAGCCGCTGTCAATTACAAGCATGGTTTTGGTTTGCTAAAGCTGAGAAATAATAACAAAGTCCTGTTCACAAGATTGCAGTATTTGAGTGTTTAATGGTGCACCAGACGGTGCGCAAATACTGACTGACGCATTGTTCAGCAACAACCTGCTCATGTCTGACAAAACTTAAATAGTTTCATGTTTACTGTGACTAATTGTAATTAATTTACTCACCAGTTGAAATGTTACTGTATACAGCTATTATAGTCTCTCATGTATTACAGTATTGTGTGCAATATTGCAGATTAGAACATCTGAAAATTTCTTACTTAAACAAAAGCGGCACTCTAAACTCTAAACACAATTTATCCATCAAATGGGTCCTCCTTAGATAAGAAGCAGCAGCTGGCTGGATTGCTTAACGTGTGTTGCATCAACTTCCTGCTCAGGTTTACTGTGAGATGCGTGCGGATGGAGGCTGGACGGTGTTCCAGAAGCGAAGTGGAGGAGCGGTTTCTTTCCGCAGACAGTGGGCAGCTTACACAAATGGCTTTGGGAACCCGACACGTAAATAGATCAATCATTATGATTATGATGTGGTCATATATGATCGTCCTAGAGAGGTCAAAAATGAGAAATAGCTTGAAAAGGTGTGAAGAATGGATCGGATAGAAAAATATAAAAGCCTTTCTTTGTGCTTTGACTCTCTCAGAGGACCACTGGCTCGGTCTGAAGAAGATTTTTTATCTCACCAAGGACAAGTCCAAAAAGTGGACGATGAGGGTGGATCTGTGGGGCCATGAAGGCAGCACTGCCTTCGCCGAGTACAAAAACTTTAGACTGGGAAATGAGAGAACTGCTTTCAAACTACATGTTGGGAAATACAGTGGAAATGCAGGTACTGAAGCCAGAAATATGAAGCCTCATCACTTTGAGTTTTGACAAATCCCCCCAGCATCTGCTGTCAGTACTAATGTGAATATAGAGCAATCCATCCCCTCAAAGATCATCTTACTTGTGATTTGAGTGGCACCTTGTAAAAAATTACATATGTCCTCTGCCTTTAAGTATTTATTCCATATCCTAGTACTGCAACTTTTCTTGGATTAGAATGAAAGTAGCTTACAGTGGCTAATGTTTACAAACTGAAGCCAAATGTTGCTGTATAATCACAATACTGAGCACCCACGTTTTTAATTCTTCTGTACTGTAAAGAAGGTCTCTGAATTCTTGAACTGTTTCCCACTCTGTCCAAAGGCGATGCCATCCGTGGTACCTATAAAGGCACCGATCAGAATGGCTATGGCTTCAGCACCACAGACCGCGACAATGACGGCTGCTCCCCCTGCATCTTTGGTGACCTTGCTGAAACAGAATGCACCTTTAGAGAGGGCGGCGGGTGGTGGTACAGCAAGTGTGGGTCTGCCAATCTAAATGGTGACTGGCATCCCTCCAGTGAACACATAGGTTGGGCTTCGGGCCTTCACTGGCGCACCTGGAAACCGCCTGCACCATACTCAGCCAAGGCCTCAAGAATGATGATCAAGTCAGTGTGAAAGAAACCTGCTCTGATCATGAAGTGTTATGCTGATGTTTATTCTGTCTAAAGCTTTTAACATTTCAGAAAAGTAACTGATATGTAAAAAACTGAGATTGTAAAATAAAGCATGTTGGAAGCATTGGGAACCAGTGTGCTGCTAGTGCTCAGTCATTATTATTGTGACATGGTGCAGTATCCTGCTGCAAGCAGCCATCAAAAGATGGGCACACCGTGGTCATAAAGGGATGGACATGATCAGCAGCAATACGAATAATAGGTAGCAGTTAAACGATGCTCAGTTGGTACTAAGAGGCCCAAAGAGTACCAAGAAAATATCCCCCACACCAGCACACCACCACCAGCAGCCTGAACTGTTGATACAAGGCATGATGGATCCATGCTGTCATATTGTTCATGCAAAATTTGGACCCTACCATCCAAATGTTCATCAGACCAAGCAATGTTTTTCCAATCTTCAGTTTTGGTGAACAAACTCAGCTTCCTGTTCTTAGCTGACAGGAGTGGCACCAAGTGTGGTCTTCTGCTGCTGTCAGCCATCTACTGAACATGTTACGCACTCCGAGATGCTCTTCTTCACACCTTGTTTGCAAAAAATGGCTATTTGAGTTACTTTGACACTCTGGCCTCTGGCATCAAGAAGGCATTTGTGCCCAGAGAACTCAGTTGGTAAATCGAACCATTATCTGTAAATCCAAGAGACAGTTTTGCAGAAATATCCCAGTGTCTGAAATATTCATACCAGCCCATCTGGCACCAACAACCAACAGCATAAGCCAGTTTTCAATAATATTTGTTCTTTAATCCACAACAGTTTGTTGTTTAAATCACGTGATTTAGTATTGAGTCACCCAAAGTTGTTATATCAATTTATTTATATAACAGCTTTCAAGATAAATATCACAAAGTGCATTCACAACAAAAATACTAGAACATAAAAACACAAGTTACCCAGAAGCAAGTTTAAAAAGATGCTTTTAGCTGAGCACATGAAATCAGGGACCTGCTGGGGATGTATGGATGCACCCGTCCATGCAGAGCTCGAAAAGTCAAAACCAGAATCTTAAAGTGGACTCCAAAGTTAATGGGGAGTGAGTGCAACTAATTAGCAACGTTGTTACATGCGAGTATTTAGAAGACTTTGGAGCCTCGTAGTGGCGTTCTGAACAACCTGCAGATGTGACCAGGAAGCTTCGCAAGGACAAGCAAACAATGAATTACAGTAATCCAGATGTAATGAAATAAAGGGATGAATAAAAATTTCCAATTCACAGCGTGACACAATAGAACTCAGCTTGGCAATAATTCTAAAGGGATAGAAGCAAGAGCGGATCAGAGATTTAACGTGAGCATCCAAAGTGAAGCCTGAGTCAAAATTCCTGATAGATTTAGCAACTGTGGGAAGGGGACCTAGAGTTTCCACCATCTGAATTTTAATAGAGTCTAAGCACCCACGCAAGAGCCTGTAGCTTAGAAACATCTGGTTTTTGTTCTGTCGTGAATCCACAAAATTCATTTGTGTGTCTTGTGAGGTTTTTAGTTAACATTTAACTGTAGAGGAAATCGAATCCAGGTTATATCATTGAGGTAATCAGCAAGCTGCTGGACGAGGGACTTTACAACTTCACAATTACAACTTTTTGTTGTTAAAACATTCATAGTGTCTAGATTGGTTTATTAGGACTGAGCATATATGTATGAGCCAATATTACCTTATGTAAATCTGCTTGTGCATCAGTGAGTTCCAGTATTTCCTGGATTGTTGCTTGACAATCCAAAGGCTCAGCTGTATCATTCATCATTAGACTCAACCTCAGCCTGTTTAATAGCTGCAGTCTATCCTGCTCTGACTGTTTTTGCATTCTCTGTTAAAACTAGATGAGAAATAAAAGTGTGCGTGCATGGACATCTGGAAAAAAAACACATCTAGTCACCCTTTTTAGGGCATATGTAGGACAAGAGAACATTAATCATGTTTTCAATAATTGGAGGTTGTGGGTGGAGGCTGTGTGGAAGGTAGTGGGCCACGACCATCTCCCAAGCATCCACCAGATGGACATTCAATCCTTTGAACATTGCCTTAAGTACCTTGTCCTGTTGCAGCGAGTACCAGTCGCTGTTGGTGATTGTCTCATAGAGTGTCAAATTTTTGGGATTTGCAGTTCGAATAACAACCCGTGTGTCTGGGGCCCTGGACAGCAGCCGCACCACCGCCCTGCGGATGCTCTGCAGACGCCGAATGTAGAGCTCAATGGGGAAAGTGCTGAAGTGTGCCCAGATGCCAAGAACTACAACAGTGTCACTGCCTCCAGTCACACTGTCTAGCTCATTGGCAATATAACGCAGCTCGCTGATTGGGACTTTGGAAAAGCGGATAGGAGGACCATGGCAGCGGTATGTCACCAAGATGTTGTTTGCATCGTCCAGAGCCATATAAGGTCCAATTTTTTTCTGGCTATGGAGGTTAAACTCCTTCAGATCTGAAAGTATTAAAGAGGGAATAAATTAAGCTGCACTGTGAAGAAAAGCAAATTGGTGCCAGAAAGGTTTGCGGGGCAGCTACCTGGTAGCGTTGTGTTAAAGTGTTCAAACCACTGCCTGATGGTGGAGTCTCCATACATATGAACCACCTTTCCTCTCAGACACTGACTGATGGCTGAGGAAGTGTTGAACTGATGAACTGTGGTGCCACGTAATGCTCTCCACACACCACGGTAGTAGTAGCCAGAGGGTCTAGACTTCAAACCGTGGCTATTCACCACGAATCTATCTGAAAAGTAGTTAAAAAGAAAACAGACAGCAGTATGTTTTTAACTTATTAACAAAGTTGATTAAAGTCTAATCTTTCTGTAACAATCGTGTCTAAGTCAAGCAAACTGCACAGAGAAAGGCCCCAGCTGGGGTTTGAACCCAGGATCGTGTTACTGTGAGGTGACAGTGCTAACTCTACCACTGTGCTATGGACTCTCACACTAATATATTAGTTTTGGAGCAGTTGAACCCTATGGCAAAAGGCCATAAACCATCATAGAATATTAATCATAATCTTTCTTGATTTAAAACAAACCAAATTCAGCAGATATATAAATGTAGAAAACTTATCTCAAATTGATGATTAAAGCAAGAGAGCACACTTGATTCATCATGCTGCATTTTATCTACTCAGCTCAGCTAGCCAGAAAATCCCAAACCTTACCTAATTTGGCTCATCTCTTACTCATGGTAATTTTCTCTAGCACCTCTGGTGGAGCTGTTTTTAGATCACTTCTGGATCACTCCTGTTATAATCACTTGCACTGTGCCCTCTACCGTTTCAGCACGGACCCTAACGCTTTCCCACTTGGATGCCTGCTAGGGTTAAACCCTTATTTCTGTTCCTGAACTGAGCAGCTTCTGCCATATTTCAGGCCTGCTTACAAAGAAAAATGACTGGGAATATACAGCTTCCTACGGCTAGCCTTGGAAAAACCCAGACCCTATTCTCATGGTTGTCAAACCATGTCTTTATTGAGCAACACTAGGGAACGTGAACCACCTTCACAATGATAGGGCTGTGATCCAGAGCAAAGGGGATGAACGGTTACATTACATCCAGAAACTTTAAGCTTACTCCGTGCTACTGCCCCTTCTCTAAACCTTAGATGTTGGTGGTAAAAATTGGGCTTTACCTTTCTTTTTTGGCAAAACAGTGACATCGGCAGATCCCGAAGCTGGAATGAAGACTTTCATGTTGACACCTCTGCGGCAAAGCACACACAATAAAATCTCTTAGATGAACCACATCATTATCAAAAATGAGAGAATTCAGACACAACAGGATTAAATACCAACAAACATTAACTCCTGACAACTTTATGAAAATACAACAGCGGAGCATCTTTCAGCTAGAGAGCCACATATTTCCCACTTTAGTTTGTGGATAACAAAATAAAACAAATAAGATGCACAGTGGACTCGTTCACCATTGTTTACCTTTAACATGTGTGCAAATGAAGTGCTGCTTCATGTTTGTGGACTAACTTTGTGAAGTACTATAATGTAAAAAATGAGGTTGTTGCATTTTTAGGTCATGAAAACGCAGATAAATGAATGCCTATAATAACTTCAGAAATTTCCCACTCAGGTTATACACACAGGTAATGTGGCCTTACACACACCTTTGAAAAAGTGTCTCCGTGGTCATGAAGCTTCTTTTAAGCTTTCCCTTGGAGTGATCGATCCTGGCATCACAACTCAGATTCTCTGGCTTGTAGCAGAACCACGGCTCACCTGTACGGAGGTCAGTGTAGTTGCACACAGGCCGCTGGGTCGGACGCAAACATACGTTACAGGTAGTAATTTCACTGATGGAGCCTGAGCGGAAGAGGCTCTTGAAGTAAATCCTGTCGGGGTGTTTTTTGGTCAGCCTGCGCAGCACCGTGACCGCCTCGCTGGGGTGAACCAGTGTCACCTGGGAGGACAAAGAACGACATTCCTATGTGTGTATTTGTATTCCTATGTGGACTGACATACAGAACAGATAAACTTCCTTTGCTCATGATCAGTTGTGAAAAGCTTGTATCCATGGCGTCATTGTTACTGCTTATGACAACAGTAAAGGGTTGAAGTTAAACTTGTAAACCACACGTTTGCTTTCAGTTCCTTGAGCAAACAGGTGGAACTATGCTCGAACCTCTTTTGACCAGCCACCTATCTCACGGGGTGAAATGACCCTTTACAGTTTACCCAGAATGCAATTTAAGACATTTTCTTCAATGAATTAATTATATACAAAAAACAGATGAACAATCCACAATACCAATGATTGTTTCTTTAACTCTATGCATTAGAAATTAAATTGGTGCAATCTTATAAAAATACAACCCCAATTCCCCCCAAATTGGGACACTATGTAAAATGTAAATAAAAACAGAATGCATTGATTTGCAAATCTCATATATTTAAAATGGGACATTGCACTATTTCATGAAAATTCTTAGTTTATCTGATGGCAGCATCTCAAAAGAGTTAGTATGGGGACAACAAAATGCTGGAAAAAAGTAAGTGGTACTAAAAAAGAGCTGGAGGAAGATTGTGCAATAATTAGGCTAATTAGCAACATGTCAGAAAGCATAACAGGGTATAAAAAGAGCGTCTTAGCGTTTCTCAGAAGTAAAAAATTAAACAACAAAACTGCAGATCTACAAATTGTGGAACAATTTCACAATAATGCTCTTTAACGTAAAATTGTGAAAGCTTTGAATATCTTATCATCTACAGGGCATAGTGTCATCAAAGGATTCTGGGAATCTGGAGAAATGGCTGTGAGCAAGGGACAAGGCACACAGTGGTAAACATGGTCCCGCCCCAACGTTTTCGACACGTGTTGCTGCCGTCAAATTCAAAATAGCCTTTTTCTTTCTTAAAATTGTGCATTTTTTATCTCAGTTTAAACATTTTATATGTTGCGTATGTTCTACTTTGAATAAAACATGCATTTATAACATTTGCAAATCATTTCATTATGACTTTGCTTACATTCTACACAGTGTACCAACATTTTTGAAATTGGGGAAGTATGATCTATCCAGTGATGCTTAAAGTTGGTTATAGTAAAAATCATGCTATTATTATTTTTTATTGTTTGTACCTGTGTCTTATTTCCTCAGCTATCCGTCTATATAAAAAAAGGGAAACTTGACTGAAAGATATTTATGATCACATTGAAAATCAGTTTTAGCATCACCTCAACCTCCGCGTTTCCTTCCCAGGGTAAATAGAATACAGTGGAGTAGGAGCCATTGAGATGATCCACCACTTGCCCTGCCACACCTGCACCAAGAGTCGGGTTGTGCAGCCGGGCGAGTAAGACGTCTCCACCAGACTTCTTTGGATGGCCATGGAGGTCGTAGATTTTGATCAGAACCTCCAGATTATCACCTATGTGCCATTGTCCCCCTCCCCTCCCTGAGAGAATGGTGAAGGTGCTGTGGGAGGCATCACTGATCTTGCTCAAGTAAAGAGGAAATTGTAGAGGTGGAGTTTCAGGCCAAGCAATGGCCTTCAGTAAGAAGTGTTCTTCATAAGCCTCTTTAAGGGACAGTGGTTGGAATTGGCAGAAGTTGTAATGTCTGCCTGTATGTGAGATGTAGATGGTGGACTTCACAGTATTCTGAAAATGGAAAAGGGGGAGAGAGCAGCAGAGACAAAAACACATCAAACAAATGACTAGTTGGTAACAGTATGAAACATTTCTCTTGAACTTGGATGGCTGGTTGGAACCACGTGTCCAATTCAGGGTCATTGAAGGCTGGACCATCCAAATACAGCAACTCCAGGGTAAACCCTGGATAAGTCATTGTATAACTAATGTAAAAAAAAAAGTCTATTTACAACCTAGATTACATAAAATAAATAAATAAAAATTAAGTGGCTTAAAACTTTCTTTTTTGATAAAGCTTATAGTTAGGGCTGGATCAGGTGATGCTGAAACCTCCCTTAATTATGCTCCAATAGGCCTAGGCTGCTGGGGGGGTTCCCATGATGCACTGTTACTACTAGGAGGGTGGGTTGTATTACGCTTTATTTGCTGTGCTTACAAGTAAAGATAGCTTCCAAAGACAGTTGGAAAGCTACCTGGTAAGGAAACTTCAGTATGTCCCCTCATTCAGAAGGCGACACACCTGAAAAGGTTTATGGAGTGGTTTTGCCCTGGCCTAAGGGGCGAAATAATTGTTTCAATATTTTGAATGTTTAACATTTCTCATACTTGTGCTAAATTTATGGTGTAAATAAATTAAGTATTTAGTTAATGTTTCCCCTTTTTTCATTTTAATTGCACAGTATCATCAGAGGTATGGGGTGTGATATAGAGAACGCTGACTTCTGCTTCTTACATTGTCATTACAGATTACTATGGAGTAACTTGTAGCTCATGCCCGATCATATAAGACAAAGTTAACAAAAGTTTAAATTGTGTCTTTTATGTATGAAGCTGTTATGTTGATGTTTAAGGCGCCGAGTTCATTTTGGTGCGTGTGAAGCTGTTGGAAAACACGTTTAAGTGTTGACTATTTTTGCTAAAACATGTTTTCTAGTCCTTGCTGTTGTTTCTTCCTGTATGATGAGTATGATAGCATTTTTTCTCTAATTACCGATTCGCCTGTTTCCTATCAAAGTGAGCGTGAGAGTTTTGTGTATTATAAAATGCCAACTTGTGGGTGGATAATGTGGCCATAAATATTTCCATGCCACACAGTTCACAAATGGCCCCATCTCCATCATGTCTGCTTGGTAATATTACAGACGTTTACAATATCCCAGTTAAATACAGAAACCCACACTTTATTTCTTTAACTATTGCCAAGAAACCTACATTTCTAGTCTTGAAATTAATATGCAATAATTTTTTATTTTTTAAACACTGAATCAGAGAGAATAACTTCCACACAAAGAGCAATATATCTGATTTAATGGCACCTATAACTACCACTACTTGCTGTCACCATGACTTCTAGAATTATTACTATAAATAATTTGTACTATTATTATTAACTTCTATTACATGATTACTGGTCTTGAGGACGGTCCCTTCTGTGCAGCATCAACTCAGTCCCTGCCAAAACATATGGAAACAAACCACAGCAGCACTCTGGTGTTCCTCTAAAGGTCTTCCATTTATAACTGATTCCAGAAAAAAATTCACCCTAATTTACTGAACCTTACTGTATACTGAGGAAATCAATACACATCTGCAGCCCCTAAGAATTCACATCACTTTCCATGTCTCCCAGCTTAAGCCTTTCTCTTTTAGTCTAATTTTAATGATCCTGCGAGGTCCCTCTGGAGGTGTGTCCTTCTTAGAATTCCTCTAGGGTCCCCTGGCTGTCACACATGCTGTCCTTCATCACCCACTCGTGTCTTTATAACGTCCAGCTTCAGCACTGGTAACACCTTTGACCCAGTTTAGTTTCTTGTTAATGCTTTCCTTGTTTCCTTACCTGCACCTCTCACCTACTGTCGCCTTTCTTGGAAAAAATGTCCTGCCTGCCCACTCTCCATTGTCTCCTTCCTCGCCAACATAATCCCTTCCTCATCTGGGATTTCCCCTCATCCATTCCTCATACCTCCTTCTGAAAACCTTTTAAGCAGGTTTCTGCTTCTAGACCCCTTAATTAACATCCTGCCTCGGCCGGTGTTCCCTTCTGTTCCCATGACTTAAAAAAAGGTTACATAAAAAACAAATCCTCACCTCCATGATGTCCTTGAAATCTATCACGCAGCTTAGGACAAACACAACCAAGAATAGGAAGATGCAGCCATACTTTGGAAGGCAAGTGCGGGCTTCCCTTTTACAAACTTGGAATTTCATGATTGATGAACAGTCCTCATCTTTGGCTGCAGTGTAGCACTGTAAGCACCTCACCTGGTAATGGATCAAAGGGGGAAAAAGGGGGGTTGGTAACTAACAGAGGTAAAAAACAAAACAAAACAAAAAACATGTAAAATTATCCAAACACATAGTGTCTAACTTCTGTCACCCAAGAAGGTTTGTTAAACATTTAACCAAAGCTAAAACTAAAGGTGGAATGGAACAATTCCATTCGATTTCTTAATAATAAAATAAAAAAAGAATAATAAAAATGGAAATATAAAAAACTACTGCCTACTTCCATACTTTTTTTTTTTTGCTAAAGGCCCGGGGATTATCCAGTCTAAAGTGTTTCAGGTCCTTGTATATGCATTATGCAAACATACTCAGGGTCCTGTTGATCTTGTACAGTTCTTGGCATTCCAGGATCCATGTGTGCAGCCATGGGCTTTCTTGCAGTCAGGTGGTGCTCAGGTTGGTCAGTCTGGTCTTACAGCCTCAGCTGTCTGCTCTATCTACCAGTAGCTGATGTTTTCTCCTCTGGTGTTTCTGTCAGTTCCTTTCTGGCCCCGCTCGTGTATGGAGCCGCTGTATCTTAGCTGTTATGATGCCTGACAGGAGCCCATGTTGTACTGAGACAGGTTATTGGCCGGTTCGTGGATGGCAAAGGTCACTTCTGGGGTTCCTCGGGGATCAGGACCGTTCAGGTTTTGGCCAGCCGTGCGTCTCATCCATTAGCAGATGGTTCATTTGTGGTGCCGGGCGCTCATGGAGTGCAGTTATCTTCTTTAGCCAGTAGGTGTGAATCATGTCAGGGTGTTGGCCTGTCCAGTTCTTCATATTTGAGACTCTTGGATGTTTGCCATCCTGTTCAGGGCTGTGGTCTGCTCTTAGTTCCACTAGTCGCTGAGCATTGTTGTTGTTATTATTGCTGCATCTTCCTTCCATATGCTCTTCCAGTATTGCTCTGGCATTAATGGCATACCAGTGTTTCTGGGAGCTTGATACCCAATCTCAGTGTGTGTGGATGATATCTCCCCGCTGACCTGACATCCTGGCTCCACCCTTGCTGTAGCATTTGTGGTGTGTGTGTGTGTGTGTTTTATTTCATTTACTCTTTTTACAGATTTGTTTTTTCCTTATTAAAACGTGAGATACAAACCATTCTACTCATTTAACATTTAAATTACCCTTGCTGTATTTAATTTATGATGTAACCACGGAAATAAATTAGATCGTGTCTTATCCTATTTACCCACCTATCTATTTGTTTTTGGTCTATAAACGGACACGGTTTGATTCCAGGTAATGCGTTAAAGTGTAGTGGAATCCTCAGATACGGTGTGTACCGTTTCCGTGTATAAAGCGTGACTTACAGGTTTGTCGTGCTGCAGGAGCGGATCTCTCTCAGTCTGGACCACAAAGAGACTGCTGAGTGGTCCTGCCGGGGCCAGCCTCAGACTCCTACCGTCTTAACTCCGTTATTGACGTTCTCACGTTGTATTTGTGTGTGTATGTTTTAAATCCGACAGCTCTTCATGTCTTAACTCTTTTTCTTCACAGCATCGCTCGCTCGATTTCCTGTTTACATGTGACGTCACGCAGTATTACTGTTCCGATGCAGGGGGACAGAAATCCTGGTCCGGTGTGATTCAGCACAGATCTGTTTTTTTATATTCCGTGAGCTGGTAGGTCAAGATTTGGTCACGTGATAAGACAATTGTGGATGGTTTCGTTTTAAGGAGCTTTTTCTTCTTGTTGATCTGTCTGTTTATTGTGTTGCAGTTTTAGTGAAAGCCTTTAGTGGATCTGTAATTCCCCTGCTACATGTAGAATATCATGTAGAGCTGGCTGTGCACAGAGTATCAGATCTTTACCTCTGCACATGCTCTTCTCCTATGACTCTGATCGCTGTCATGGCTCTACAAGAAAATGTAATTATTTCCCAAAGCAATCTTTGCAATTTTATAACACAATAATATAATAAATATTAACAATGTTTCAGTAAAACTATAAAGCAGAAGTTTCTTATTGTTTTGTTATCACTGATTTGTTTCACCTGTTCCTTATTTTCCCCGGCTGTGCTGTTTCCCAGTATATTTAAAGGCTCAGTTTGTGTGTGTCATGTTGTACTGTGTCCCTGCCTGCCTCTTTCCCCATGTGTTTGCTTCCTGCCGGTTGGATTTTTGTTACTTTGTTGACTCAGTTTTGGATTTATGTTTAATCGTGTTTCAACCAAATAAATGGCTTCTTTAGTTGTTGTTTGAATCCTGCCCCTGCATCCTGGATTCTAGGTCCCCACTCCTCGCACTCCACAACATAACATAAAGGATTGATAGTATAAAGCATGATGCAGCGTAACCTACAGCTCTTTACTGGAAAAAAAGGTGTCATGGTCTCAGATCTGCGACCCTGTGCTTCTTAAACCAAGATTTATAAAACTATCTGTATTATAAATCCGTTTTATATAACTAGGACGCTTTCATTTTCAATAGCTAAATATATTATATAATAGATACAAATAATATAATACTTACCTAATTTATGTCAAAATGTCAATATAATACGTATGCAGAAAGTAATGTAAGGTGATCTTTACGCATGCAAAAGACACAGAAGAAGCATCCTTCATGCTGGGGAATCACAAATGTGGTAACAGCTCGGCAATTTTAATCAAAAGCCAAATAATTTTTATATCAACATTTTCATTTAAAACCAGCATCGTGTTTGTAATATTAAATGTCCTGGCAGGCTTTCATACATAGGCAAAACTGATAGAAATATGTTCTGGTCAATGTAATGATATATTTGCTTTGACTGGACACTAGCCCCATGTGATGTGACCATGTGACCAAAAACAGTTTAAGATAGCGCTGTTTTGGGCATTATTGCCTGATGAAGAGCAAGTATGCTTGAATCTTTCCTGTTTGATCAAATTCATAGTTACGGCTGGATCAGGTGACCCTGAAACCCCCCTTAATTCTGCTGCAGTAGGCCTGGGTTGCTGGGGGCTTCCCATGATGTGCTGTGTTTCTTCTTCACGCACCTCTTTTTGCTCTCCATGTGTTTACACATAGAGGGGTTTTCTCTGAATTATTATATGGTCTTGATCTTACAATATAAAGCACCTTAAAGGAACTGTTGTTGTAATTTGGGACTACATAAATACAACTCAACTAAATTAAAATTACTTTAAAAATTATGTTAAAAAATTATCTAACATTGTAAAATTTATTTTGCAGAATTTAAAGCAAATTAGGCTATGTCCTGACAGTCAGTGCAGGTAGGAGTTCTTATGAGTTGTTTCCCAGATTCAGTGGCATTGTTTCACTACCTGGCCACTGACAGGTGTGTCAATACTTCTCTTTCTCTACAAATGTTTCCCCTTAATAATAATAATATTAACAAATAATAACAAAACGCAGCGAAGAACAGACTATTCTTACATTCCAAAAATAATAGTGGGCATGCACAGATTTACGTTGTCCTATATTATGCTGGGGGGGGGGATAAGTAAATAATACCACTGGTCATGATATTATTTATGTAATGTATATGTTATAATGCAGTAATGAATGTCTAAACAAGTGGAAAGAATACCTGTAATGGTATATAGAAACAGCATACATCAAAGACCTTGCTGAGCTTGACTTCCTGAAACCATCAGGGTTCCCGATGAACCTGTATCTCATAGACAGACATGTTACCAGCTCCTCGGAAGGCAAGCGCAGACCTGACCTTTAAACACTTGAACCTTCACGGTTGGTGAGCAGTCCTCATCTTTAGTACGTCTGCAGTACAGATAGTTCATCTGCCAGGTGTAAGACCACTTTTTTAAAAGTGTGGGGCGTTGAGTTGTAGGCTTTCTTGTAGTCAATCCAGGCAGTGCTCAGGTTGGTCTGTCTGGTCTTAGAGTTCTGGTGTACTGCTCTATAAACCAGGAGCTGGTGCTTTACCCCCCTGGTGTTATTTCCAATGTCTTTCCGAGCTGTGCTCATGTATTGACTCGTGTGCCTAATTTTTCTTTCTATAGCACAGTTAAAAACAACATTGTTGACCAAAGTGCTTTACAAGATTAACTACAAAAATAAGCAAGATATTTCCATAGGTGAATAAAATAGAATAAAGCATAGAACATAAAAACAAACCAAAAAAAATATACAATAAATACAATGCAATAAAACAAACTAAAACGAACACTAACACACTAAAACAAGAGACACCACAACATAAAACCTGATGGGACTCAAACTGAACTTGAATTAAAAGCCAAGAGAAAAAGGTGAATTTTTAATTTAAGTGACTGTATGGACTCGGCAGTATGAATATAAAATGGCAAATTATTCCACAGTCTAAGGGCTGCGACTGCAACAGCCCGATCCTGTCTATGCTTAAAACGAGACCTCGGCTGCACTAAGAGCATCAGGCTAGATGAGCTCATTGCTCTTTTAGGGTCATATAGTTTGAGCAGCTTAGCCAAATAGCTGGGTGCCATTCCATTTAAGACTTTAAAAGTAAGTAAAAGAATCTTAAAATCAATA
>JAVDPK010002140.1:173455-203760 GCA_034780415.1 Cichlasoma orientale
CCGCCCCCCCCCCCCCCCCCCCCACCCGCAGTATCTACAGTAGGGCGAAAGCAACTAAGACTGACTTTTTCCTGTTGTGGGCAGTGTGAGAAAAAGTAATTACTTCTGCTCCATTGTAGAAGTAGGATGTGGTAGTTGGTTGGTGTAAAGGCTGTCCTGCCCTAACTTCACTATGATTCGAGGGCTGGGAAAGTGATCAGTGTTACACCCAAGATCAAAAAAAAAACACACCAAAATGTACATCTGTCAGAGCATGTTCAATGTACAAGTCATATTACTGTCAAATACTGGTACATTTTTTTCCCCTTTTGTGTGTGTTTTCCACACAAACCTACAGATGTTTGTAGGGTGCAGAATCTAACAAACAGGTCATTGTTGTGTGTTGGTGTGAGTTTACACATGCTGATATTGATTCAAGCAATTTTCAACATGCAGTATCATGAATGACAAATTGGTGAAAAGGTGTGTGTCCTCTGTGTGCGTTTGTGTGTGAGAGCAGGCAGATGGTGTCTCATGAGCATGAAGGGAGCCAACGACCTTGAGAGAGAAACCAAAAGAGCGGCACGGTGACGGCAGGGGTCAGCTTGTTTTGTGGCGAGGGTCAGGCGGCTTGGGCGGGGCATTTCTGCTGCTGCTTCCTCACTGCATTTCCTCCACTCATCCAGCCTCACACACACGCGCACGAGGCGATAACACAGCGACACAATGAACACGGTCTGGTTTCAGGCAGATTGAGCAAGGTGTTTCCTGTGACCTGAGCGACTGCTGCGTCAACACAAATCTATTCGTCTGGAACAACACTGGCATGCGCTTGCAGACGTGCGCGGTTTTTGTGTCGGCAGACTGATTTGACTCCGTCAATGAGAGCTCATTAATTTCTTCTCGTTTGAATGTGTGAGTGTGTGTGTGTGTAAGTGAAAACAGCTGTGTTCAAGTGTGTGATGGTCATCCTTTATTCATGCTTCGTTCGTGGTTTATTCATGTACTGTTCAAGCATTTGCAGAGTGAATGAATATTGGATTAAAAGCCGCTTTGAGTTATTCATAAGCTGAGATATTTTGGACTGTATGGGCGCTCACAAAATCTTCCACACTGCACAAGAATGCACAAAATAACAAGAGCAGCAGCGGAAGCATTCCCATTCCCACTGAATTAAAGCTGACTGTGTGATTCTTTGTGTCCTACAGGCCGTACGTTGCCCTATTATGGAAAAGATGAAGAGGATTAAGAAGCGTCTGTCGTTAACACTCCGCCCCAGTCAGACCATCGACGAGTCTTTGTCCGAACTGGCCGAGCAAATGACCATCGAAGATGGGGGCACCAAGGACAACGGTCAGTCTAACATTATTGTAGTCACCTTTTGTTTTTGCAAATCCAGGGAATGTTATAGCTAGATTTCAAGATGGAAAAAGTATTAGTGTTTGTGTTGAATCAGTGCCAGATGTGCACCAGTGCAGAAAACTCCACCAGTCTGATTTTTTTTTTTTTCTTTCTTTTTTCTCACAGTATTGTCTTGTGCGTGCCCTTTAGCTGACGTGTAAAAACTAGAAGCACACAGAGCTTTTTGTATCTTGACATCTCTCAGGGGGATTTAAATTATGAATCTCTGAAACTGATGAAGAGCAAGTTCAGCATGTGTGTCAGTAACAGCTGTAAAGGCCTTCCTCCTGGTGCTTCTCTATCCAGTTACGTAAGAGGAGTAAGAGCAGAACACACATAGGTGGCAGCTCGGTGGGTCAGAAAGTAGTCTATAGGGAATAAGCATTCACACACACACACACACACACACACACACACACACACACACACACACACACACACACACACACACACACACACAGAGTCTCACTTTCCTTGATTTCATCTTATATAACATTGTGCCTGGTGGAGCCCAGTACACCGTGTCTCCAGTGAGCCTTTAGGTTGATAGCCACGTGGACATAATTGGCTGCTACTTGTGATTGACAGCTGTCAGAACAAATGGACATTTCTTACTTCGCTGACGTATGTAATTCAGACATTAGCACAGTCCAAAATAGTTGGATGATGCACTGAAGAACTTTGGTGGGAATAAAAAGATGCAACAGCCCCGGACAGTGAAATGCAGAATGATGTTTTTGTACACGTTAAAGGCCCAAATGGGGAACAGCGGTTCCCCACCTTAGAGGATGGGAGCGGTTCCCATCCTTAGAGGATGGGAAATTTGATTGCTGTGAGTGAGACCCGCTTCTTGCCTTTAAACATTTCTTTTCCTCAGTATTGCAACAAATTTTTGGTCAACTTTAAATTAAAAAACAAGTTAGTCTCTCTGCTTAGCATAGGTTTGTTCCTGTTACCGCAGCATTACGTAACTCTGGAGAATATTTGATGTCGTCTTATGTTTATTTCTACCCATCTCTCCATAATTGAGGCTGATGGTTGGTATTTCTTGAAATGTCTGCATCTTGACTTAAATGTTAAATAAAGTTCTGTTGGTTTAAACAAACCCCTGCTGCATAGTATGCATGTCAAATAAAGAACACATTTGAAAGGTTGAAGAAAATAAGAGATGATATTTTTTGGAGCTCCATGCTTGTAGCAGAAGATTTGTGATTCCGCTGGAGAGCGTCTGCGTGTCGTAAAATCAGACATCTTGACAGTAGCTTTGTTGTGTTTCAGAGCCCTTCATGAGGAATGGCCGCCCACCCACCTCCCACAGCATGCACTCCTTTCTGCACCAGTACACCGGTTCCTTCAAGAAGCCGCCCCTGCGCCGGCCACACAGCGTCATCGGCGGCACCCTGGGGTCCTTCATGGTGATGCCGCGCCACGGCAGCCGCCTGGGTGAGAACGCACACACGCGCACACAAACGGAAGGAAGTAAGCGGTAGAAAAGCAGATGGCATCCAGGAGCAAACAGGAAACGTGTCACAATCCTGAGATTGCAACCCTTCTCCCTCACATTTGCAGACACATTCTGGGCGTTAATCCCACGAGCCAGCTTCTCTCGCAAACCTTGGCAGGCCTGCTTTTTACCCGAGTGACAGCTGGATAGGGGAACTCAGTCAAATGTGACACAGTTTCCTGTGTGAACTCACTCATTACGGTCGAGCTGTAGCGACGAGTCTCATCCTGACGGGTGGAAGTGAGATGATGACGGGATGATTCAGAGCAGTAGCAGATTTGAAGGTCGGGGTTGGGACAACCCACGGGGTGACAAGATGATTCACGGGACAGAGAAACCAAGCGTCCCAGTTTCTCATCCAAGGCCATTCTGAATATTCAGTGAAGTAAAGGACCTAAAGACACGAGGGCTGAAGCACATGATGAAGCTTGTAAGATGCATTTAGACAAGCGGTCATGTTTTCAACACACCCTTGTGTTACAGCCAGTTTGTCAGCGTCGTTTTCTTTGTATTATGTAAGGCGAATATCTTTGTTTGACTGAGTCTACCTCCACTGTCTTTATTCTGCTCTGAAGATCTCCTCTGAGCCATTGGCTGCACTCCAAGTTTATTGTTCATTTTTGTACTTGGCAAATGCAGCCAATTTATTCTGTAACCATTCATTTAAGAAAAGGGTGCACTTCATTTCACGACAGACATGTACCCATCCACACAGATGATGAATATAAAATCCTTATTTTTTCATATGTAACAAACATTTTCACACATAATGTGAGAATAAAAAATAGCAGCGCTGTTCTGCATATTTAAAACTTGAACAAAGAGCCATGAGGCAGCTGAAGAGTGAAGCCAAGAGCAATTTTTGTAATTGCTGTGTGATAGCACCTTTAGAGTGGGCCAACTATGTGACTGCCTCTTATACAGGCCATCTCGAGATGTATTTATGCTTGTAGGAAGTGAGGAGGTCAGCTTTATATTCTCTAGCTGGGGTGATCCTTAAAGTTTAAACCCTTTTCTAAAATGAGCACTTAAAAAAAAAAAAAAAAAAAAACCTGATTTGGGACATTAGAACTGCATTGTTAGCATCTTAGCATGCTGACATAAGCATTTAGCTCAAAGCCTGTCAGGGTGGTCACAGACTCTTAAATTTATTAATGATCACTTTCAAATTTCTTTCTAAGGATACATTTTTCTTTACCTGTAAGATCACCTCCAAGTACCAGACAGATGTTGCCATAAATATTAAGCAAACTTTATTTAACCAATTTTACTGCAATAACCAGCATCTGTGCCAACAGTGAGTTCTATATAATGTTAGGCGTTTTACATTTCAGGCTTTCTCTTAGTTTTTGTGGGCAGTGAAACACTAGAGGACCTGTAGAGCCTCACAGTGGACCCTGGCCTAGATAGAAGGACTTGGATCTAAAAGCAGGCCAGTTAAGTAGGACATTGATGCACTGCATAATGCTGCTATACTCTGTTTGCCTTTTGGCAAAGCTGCTAATGACCGTAGAGAGAAGGAAGACGAGAAGTGAGAGAGAAATGTGGTGATGTGTCAAAAACTCTTTAGAGGCAGGGAAATAAAGGAAGGATGTGTGGGAAATTCACAGGAAAGAAAGATCAAAAATGGGCGGAGAATGACATCATTCAAGGTTTTTAAGAAAGGAAGAGGTAAAGCAAGAGACCCTAAAGGAAAACAATGTAGGAGGAAGATAAGAAATCAGCTTTTGGGGATTTGGAAGGAGAAAAAAAAAATAGGTTTGGTTGATGAGTGAAAGTGAAAATATTGAGAGAGAGAAAAATGAGTTCTTGGAGAGGATGAGGGAAGACATAAAATAGCAGGAGATGATGCAAAGGTATGTGAAAGTGAAAGGAGGTTAACGGGAAAGAAAGTAGGACAGATTAGATCATTTGGAAGCTTTGGAGTAGAGGCACAACAACTGCAGGTGGGGGGTTCAGTTGAAGCAATACAGGGAATCAGATGAGCTGACAGCTTTTTAAAAAGCTTTCACATGACATGACAAAAACAAGATGGAAGAGCAAGAGAATATGTAAAGTAAAAATGAATGAAAGGCAGAAGTGGGACAGGAAAGAAATTGTTGATGTTTCTGAGGAAGAAATAAGAATGCAAGTCGCAGCGTTTGAAAATGGAAAAGAGGAATATTTGGAAGTTTTCTAAGAGGAGACGAGTTGAAAAGTGGGGTGAGGATGAGCTGTTTGAAAGCCGTTTGTGGAAAGACCGAATGTAGGTTAGGTTGATAAAAGTAAGGCCCTTACAGGGAAGAAAGATGGAGGCAGAACTTTCTGCCCCCATCTTTCTATATGTGCAGGGGTTCATTTTATCTAAACGTGGGTGCATTCTGAATGCTTCCATAGGAACCACCCATACAAACGAGAAAGCTTGAGGCAAATGGTCAACCAAATAATTCAGTATTAGGAACTTAAACGAGAAGCATCTTCTTTAAAGTAAAAGTATCTTCCAGTGAGAGTTGATAATAAAATTAAAATCCTTATACTTTGAGTCATGGTTGGCCTGACAACACTTCAGGTTACTGTTGGAAACAGCAGGTGCAGTTTAATACTTCATGTGCAATAATTCTGGGAGCACCTACTTAAAATGTGGAGTGACTTATGCACTATTTACAGTGGAGCCAAACTAAGTCATAAAAAACAGGAGTCTGTTACTTTGTGGAGGAGCTGGCAGTGTGCAGCCTTCGTCTAACTGCTCCCTGCGCCTGTTCCTGATGAATATTTGATCCACAAATCCAGAAATTGGCAGCAGGGTGGTGCAGCGGTTAGCACTGTTGCCTCACAGCAAGAAAGTCCTGGGTTTGAATCCACCATCTGGCCGTCAGTTAGTGGGGTTAGGTTAATTGGTGATTCTAAATTGCCCATAGGGGTGAATGTGAGTGTGAATTTTCTGATTAAAATTATGTCCTTAGCACCAACTTATACGACCAGCATTTTCACATCATTTCTTCACTGTAAAAGTCACTTTATTTTACCATTCTGATGCTTTTATTGTGAAAGAGCAGCAGTGCACTGTAGAAGAGAGTGAATAGTTGAAGGTGATCCATTTTTCTCATAGGCAGTGTTAACCAACATGAACTCTGCTACTAGTGACAAAACAACTTAAATTGATTTTAATTGCAGTGGGATTTCATGGTACATAATTACATGTCTACACGAAATAAATCATTTTCTCAATTACGCTCATGTTGCTGATACAAGTTGAAGTTTTTCTGTCTGTAATTTAGACCTTTCCTTACCTGCTCACATACCTGTAGACCTCACTGGGAATTTTTTGACAGCCGTGCTCAGGAGTCAATGATGAGCGTATGCGCGCACAGGTTTTAAGACACATTACAGTGTGATTGGTAAACTGGGCAGCCGGACAACACTGGTTATTGAGGCACAGGAGAGAAATGATCAGCAATTGTCATGTTTGAAATATGTGCAAAGTTAATGTCGTTCAAGAGAAGCCTTGCAGTGATTTCTTTTTCCTCCCTTTTCTCCGCTTCGTCTTCACATTTGATGACAGACTGCATGGTTGGAGGCGCTAACACACATTGATGACAGAACTACAGAATCGTGTCTACTCATTAACTGTGTGAGCGTTTTTGTGTATGCGGAGGAGAGGGTGGGCATGTGGTTCGTACTTGAGTGCGTTTGCTTCTGTTGTGTTAGTGGTAGTTTTACTGCAGAGAGAAGTGGCGCATGTTGTGGCGCAGAATCTTTAGTCTCTGGGGTTACAGGGGTCTGAAAGGAGATGAGAAAGAAAACTTTTTAAGTTTGCTTAAAAGACAGATTTTCTGGACTAGTGATGATCCCCATAATAATATCATTACCCTGTAGCCACTGATGGGCATTTTTTCTGTCATGGCTCCATTATGTCAGTTTCTTGTCATATCTTTTTGTAAGACAAATAGAGAAATAAAACTTAATCGAACTGAATGCTTTAGAAATATAGTTCAGTCCGGGTTCATTATAGTCCTCTCTGTTCTAGGACTTTTCCACCTCTCCAACAAATTTGTCCTTATTAAGTCAGACATAAGAAAAAAAATGAGGAGATGGCATGTAGACGGGTTGCAAAGCAGCTTGCAGAGGTGCAGCAACAGCTGCTGGGAGGCTAAAGCAGCTTAAATGTCATGTCCTAATTAGAAAGGTATCAGCTGTTGACCAGCTTTGAAATCAGCTGATCTGCCTGGATTGTGGCTGCCTGATCTGAACTTTTTTGGGGGGGTTTTGTCAGAGTAAATCTTGCTAACCTGATGGCCTTAATAGTCTTACATTAGTGCACACGTTCCTTTTGCTGTTCCTAAATAAATTAGCCCTTATAGAGCATGCGTTTTGACTTGGATTTATTGATCGTCATCTGCTCCATAGCTTAATGCGGTGTAATGTAGCAACTAATTATTTTACTAGAGTGCACTAAAAATCCCAGCAGCTGTATTAAGTTCAGCAGATGTGTATGGTCACAGTTTGAAAATCTGAGTGCCCCATCACCCGCCAGACAAAGCTTTGAATATTTGCCGTTGGTTACTTCTGAATGAAGCTCCAAACCCGTAAAAAACCGAATGACTAAAATATGGTAATAAGTGCTTGTAAACTCAGTATCTTTAGTATGGACCAAAAGCAATTGGAAGACACCACCTCAGGCTTTAAGATGGAGTTGGAACACCACTGCTTTTTTTGTAACTTGCATAAGAATTGTAATTCAGAGAGATCTATGCATTATTCTTATGAATACCCAACTACAGTATACTCGATTAAGACGCACCTGAACTGTAATAATCTGACAATCTGAGTGTGATTTATCTAAAGCCTCCATGTTCCCTTGTCCTTTTATTCTTTTCAGATATTGTCCATGAGAATCTGAAGATGGGATCTGACGGGGAGAGCGATCAGGCATCAGGAACCTCCTCAGATGAGGTTCAGTCTCCAACTGGCGTCTGTCTGAGGAACAGAGTCCACCGGCGAATCTCCATGGAGGTGAGACGAGCGCAAACTCCAGCACGCATGCACACGCTGTAAATTACTGTAAAAATGGATTACCCTGCAAGCCCACATGGCACGCTTCACTTCCTCTCATCTCCTTTGGCCCTTCTTCTCCTCTGCTGCGAGTGATTTGGGGGGGGGGGGGCCGATTGGTTGCCTGCTAATGGGTTCTAAGAGTCTGGGCGTCATGATACTGATAGCAGCCCTGCTCCCTGAGGACAAAAGAAGAGGCTGCTGAAGAGACGTGATAATCTGTGCTGGTTACCACAGTGATTTTCTTCATGTCAGCTGTCTCCACTCGAGAGCACGCTCCCCTTTGTTCCTCTCAAAGATGAATACAGTGAAGTTCTGCTATTTTGAGTCATGTTGGGGTTTAAACAACTGTGTGACATGTTTAAGTGAGTACTACACTTCAGATGAATGAGTGAATCATACCTATTGAATGAAATGTATTGAAGGCCAGTTTTGTTGCATAATCATTTTAAATGGCTCCTGTTAGTAGTCTTATTTTATCATTGTATTTTCAGCCTTTGCCATACTTAACTTGTTCTGGGTAATAAGAAAATAAATATTTATACATGAAAACTTGGCCTTGGTATCACCCAGTGTAGATTAGACTCGACCCCTGAACACACTCTCAGAACAAAAGAAAAAACACTGAGATGAATTAAAACATTCCTCATCATTATCATGATTATTATTTTTTGGTTGTTTCCCTTCAACTTCTTAATTTTTCTGTGGTTTTGTAATAATTTGGCGTCTTTCACTCCAGTTGCCCACTAGTAAGTTACAGATGCGTAAACGCAGAACACCTCTGCCCTCCAAATAAAATGGCAGCATATATGACTTTACCTCTTATCACCTGCATTATAAATCATTTTTATATTTTAAATCTGGGGGAAGTTTTATTTTGAATGGGATGCCTGAGTCTGCCTGGAGGCCCCCTGCCCCCTGCTGGTCAACAACAAATTATGGCAAAACCCACCTGATCATCCTCCCTGATTGATGCAGTCTCTCACAGATGCACACGTGCACGCTGGCCTATTTTTCACCCCTTTTGAATGTTTATTTCATCCGTGGGTGTAAAATAAGCAGAGCTCAAGGATGTGGTCAAAATCAGCAGATACATACTGGTTGTTACATGAGAGTAAGCGCACTCCTGCTCTTGTGGTTCTTTTTTGAAGCTGCAGGTTTTCATAAAGCTGTCTGAGTAAAGAGGTTAAGAGCACAGTGAACACTCGTTCACTGGTTTCTCACCAACTCTGTGTTCGGGTAATTTTTTAATAGTTTAACAGCCCAAATGACAGAATTCAAATCAAACACAGCAGCATTATGATTATTTTTTTTAAACAGAACCTGGTTTTGTTGAAATATGTATTCATCCTCAAAGAAGATGCACAGTATAGTGTCATTGGAAAGTCTCTTTAAAATTGCACGGGCAAATTCCCTATTTCACGGTTTGTTCTAGATCTCAGAATTTAACGGTTTCTGTTCCTCTGCCCGTGCTCCACCACCTCTCCACCAAGTTTCATTAAATTTGGCCTGGTGGCATTTGCACTACCGTGCTGACAGACCAATGGCTAGAAAACAAGTTTTTGGAGAGTGCAGGGCCGGTGCCCTATCTTGCACTCGTTAAGAAAGCAATCCAGAGCTGCACCAAAGTTGAATAGGTTCTTCCTTGGTTAGGCTATCCAGCTTCATGAAATTAGCAGTCTTGCTGAGAAACAGACAGACTGTGTTGGAAGCGTGCAATCATGGGACTCTTTGCAGTTCTGTGAAAATTTGAGTACACCCTTATTGCTTCTATAAGAGGGTAATTAGCAACGCCTCCCCTGTATACCAAAGTATTCTGGAATCAAATGTGAGGCCATCTTTCTGACAGCTAAAGCTTGGCTGAACCGGGTCACACAACAGGGCAGTGAGCCCAAGCACAGCAGCAACTGTACAACTTAATGGCTGAAAAAGGAAAATCAAGGTGCTGCAGTGGTTCAGAGTCCAGACCTCGACCTGATTGAAATGCTGTGGCGGGATCTTCAGAGAGCTGTGCATGCATGACGCACAAAACTCAGTGAACTGAAACAACGTTGCAAATGAGAGTGGGCCAAAATTCCTCCACAATGATGTGACAGACCGATCAAGTCATACAGAAAATTATTACTTCAAGTTATTGCTGCTAAAGGTGGTTCTACAAGCTACTGCATCATAGGGTGTACATAGTTTTTACAGGACTGCAGAGTCATGTGAAAACTTTCTTTTTGATCACTGTTTCATACAACGGTAGCTCCGGTCTCTGGCTGCATGACCGCAGATGCTCGTCTCTGGATGAGTGATCTGGAACGATCATTTCGTTGTGTGCACAATGACAATGAGTTGTATCTATCTATCTATCATCTCCACCTTAATGAAGGACAAATTTCCACATATATGTTGAACTTAATTAAACTTTTGTTGGAACTCGTAGTGCTAGAATATTCTCTGAGCAGCTTCTGATCATAGAGGACAAAGAGCTGTTGTCACGAGAAAGAACGATTTATTTGTGGCGTGCCCAAACTTTAACAATAACCAAAGAGATCTCGCATCTTTTCTCACTGTATTTTTAATCCACTCAGCCTTTTTATTTATGTTTTCAGCGACATCGGTTTGCACGCTCATTGGTGTCAGATCTGGTGTTATTGACTTTGATCTCAGAATAGACCAGATCTGACATCTAAAACACTTTAGATACGAGCCAAGCGGTGACAGCAGTGCAGAATAATGCAGGTAGGATTTTTATAATCGCGATCGGTTTGTGCCGATGGTGTTGCTGTTCGGCAGGAGTCACACTTCTGCAGACCGCCTCTTATTTTTACCTTCCATGAGATGGCGACCGACCTGATCTTTGTCGCCTCTGGGAGTAGGAGGAGAAGAGAACGAGTTATTTTAGAAACAGCATGGACGTGGGTGGACTCAGCAGGCTACATTGTCTTGTGCTGCTTACTGCTGAAGCATGTCTGCACGACATATAGGCAAGACATATGTAGCAGTATGTTTTCTCACAGTGTGATTAAGTAATCGTTTATATCTAAGTTTAAGAAGTGTGATCTTGTTATGTAGCCTAAGAAACTTTAGAGCCCCTTCAGGAATATTGGATACAATTTTAATGACTTCTTTGTGTGTGTGTGTGTGTGTGTGTGTGTGTGTGTGTGTGTGTGTGTTAGGACCTCAACAAGCGCCTGTCACTACCTGCTGACATCCGAATTCCTGACGGCTACCTGGAGAAGTTGCAGCTTACCAGCCCACCCTTCGACCAGCCGCTCAGCCGACGCTCCCGCCGAGCCTCGCTGGTCAGTTTGTGTGTGTGTTTGTGTGTCTGTTCTTTTATTGCTTTGCGGTCCTGTTACCAGACACCCTCTGTGCCGGGTTTCCATGGTAACTTTCCTGGTACAAGCCCAAGATGGATTAATCTGGAGTCACATGCGCTCACCTCACACTTTCAGTCCATAAAATTAGATCATAATGCTCTGCTGTGGAGCGGTTATGCAGCTTTGTTGCAGGTTGGCACTGATGGGCTGATTCGTGTGCATCATTTGCCTGCGGAGATGCCGCTTAATCGTAAAGTCTTTCTAAAGGATCAGATGAAAATAAATGCGTAAAGACGGTAGACACTCGTAATTAATCTCGCCTTTCCTTCTTTCGGCCAATCGCAGAAGACATGCTGTCAGCTCCAGATGTTTCCAGCTGCTATCATAGAGGCTGATGGAAAATGTTTCATTTGTGCAGCACCCCTTCATACAATATTCATAAGTGTGATTATTCATTCTTAGCTCCTTGGGGGATAATCATGCTCTTGTGCCTTGGAACTACAATTGGTGGGGAGACGGGGTGTATGATTTTGCTGTTGGCTTTGTGAGGTGTCTGTGAGCTGCTTAGGTCTTTTGCATATATTTGTTTACATTTTAGTGGAATAATTAAAGAGGTATTATTTTTCCTTTGGCTTGTTTCTTCAGAAGGTCACAAATTTCTTTTTCTTTTTTCTTTCTTGGGTCTCAAATTGCACCGAGCAAGTGTAAAGAGCTAGGACAGATCTTAAAAGGGACCAACTATACTCTTGCTTATTGTTCATATTTATATTGTTATAATGATGGATGTTCATATTAAACATGGCCAAAATTCACAATAATGAGTGATTAATGTGAGCCAAAACCTCAGGCTTCAGCCTGTTCAGGCAATCAGTTACAGGTATTTTTTCTATTCTCTGCTCTGTATGATGTTGGTAGTACTTATATACCTAATATGGACATCACAGGCACACAGCCCCTGCTCAAACCTCCTGTTGCGTTAAAGGGAGGGGAGCTAAAACGGCCCATTTCAGACAGTTGATTAACTGAGGGGCTGCACCAAGACCCAGAATAAGACAAATAATGGGTTTAAGTACCGATCATTTTGAACTGTGAGTCATGCTGTGGTATTCTAGAAGAGCCTAGAATATAACTGGAGCTGGAAATGAGCTTAAAAAGTTCCCCTTAGTTTCCTCACAGTTTGAAAACCTTTGATGTAAAACACAGCCTGCACGTGTCAACTTTGAGTAAGGATTTTTATTTATTTTTTGGCAACATTGTTCAAAAACTCTCTGCTAACCATAACAAAAGTTTGAGTTTACATGAAGGGTTTTGTAAAGATTTGGGACACCTTCAGGTTTCAGAATGAGGGGTGCTGCAGGTGCAATCGGACAACTGACTTTGTGCAATATTTTTTTTTTTCCCTTCTTGTGAAATCACATGTAATCATTCAGATTCAAGTATCTGCTTGCAGAAATTAGTGGACCTAAATCTGTGCTTAATTCTGCCTTCTTTCTTCCTCTCCTCCTTAGTCAGAGATTGGTTTTGGGAAGTTGGAGACATACATTAAGCTGGACAAGCTGGGAGAGGTGAGGAAGGCTTAAATTCCAACATGCCACACCGATAGTAAAAAAAACCCACTTCAGAGCTTTTTTTATATTACAATTAAAATAATGCCGCGTGTTGCTTTCAGGGAACTTATGCCACAGTGTTTAAAGGACGCAGTAAACTGACAGACAACCTGGTGGCGCTGAAGGAGATCCGGCTGGAGCACGAGGAAGGAGCCCCCTGCACGGCCATCAGAGAAGGTTAGCAGATTTTATGTCTTTATTTTTATCAAAGGTCAGTATTTTATCTGACGTGATCTTTTAGATTAGAAATGCCACATTAAGTATCTTTATGAAAATAGGAATCAAGCATCAGTGTAGCTCAGCCATAGCTGACAGCGCTCAGCTTGTCAAGCCTAGTAAATTATTCACTAAGTGTTAAATTGAATCAGTTCAGCTTGAATGTGGGAACAATAACATTTAAAAAACGTCTCACTAAAACTTGTGATTTAATATCCTTTGTTTTATTAACTGCTTTTTTTTAAAAAAAAAAAAATTTCCCCGTCAGATTTTATTGTAAATGTTAAACGTGTTTCTTTATTCAAACGTCTTCCTGTCTCTGTAGTGTCGTTACTGAAAGACCTGAAACACGCCAACATTGTGACGTTACACGACATCGTTCACACCGACAAGAGCCTCACGCTCGTCTTTGAGTACCTGGTAAGACTCAGAGTGGATTTGCTGCATAATGAAAAACAAAAAAGACAAAATGGGTGAAATTTGTGTGGAAAAGCAAAAGAAGCGTCTCTAAAATTGTCAGTTTGTAGACTTTTTGTTCATGTACGTCCAGTCTGATGGTGCCGCCTCTTCTTGCAGGACAAAGATCTGAAGCAGTACATGGATGACTGTGGAAACATAATGAGTATGCATAATGTGAAGGTGAGGACAAGCTTAATACTCATTTATTATTCTTCTTTCATCCCTCCAAACTTTCTTAGATTTTCTGTCTGTCTAATTAAACAGTTGTGGCAGGATAAAATTTTCCATACAAATCATTCCAAGAATGTAACTCAGAGTCTAAAAGCATCTTTGGTACTTCTATTTGTATTTCCATCACATTAGGCAAATTAGGCCAGTACAGCATAAACATAACATGAACTGACATATTAATAACATCAAGCCATTTAAAAATATCTTCCCAGATCTTCCTGTTCCAGATATTGCGAGGGCTGTCATATTGTCATAAGAGGAAAGTTCTCCATAGGGACCTGAAACCACAGAACCTTCTCATCAATGAGAGAGGAGAACTCAAACTGGCAGATTTTGGTAAGAGGAAGCCCAGCAGGAGGTGATACTGGTGAAAAGAGGAGCAGGAGAATTGTTGCATCTTGTTTTCAATGGAGTAAACAGTTTTATTGTTTCTTGTTCAGCTCTTCATGGGTATAATGTTGTTTTCCTGTTTTAAATATCCGTGTGTGTGTGTGTGTGTGTGTGTGTGTTTGTGGTGGACTGGCAGGTCTGGCGAGGGCCAAGTCTGTTCCAACTAAAACCTATTCCAATGAGGTGGTGACTCTTTGGTACCGACCTCCTGATGTTCTGCTGGGATCCTCAGAGTACTCAACACAGATTGATATGTGGTATGTACTTACAATAACCACTAGTAATGCTCTTTAAAGCAGCAGTTATCATTGCAATAAATGCTGGATCAAAGGTCTGCTTGGAAGGTGACACGTGTCCGTTACAAACCCACAGAGAATTATGACCCGACTGAGCAACACCCTCTCTGCTGTGCAGCACTTATTAGTTCTGTTTACTGCAGCTGCTAATGATAACAGCTTACCATTTGCTTTGGCTTGTCTAAAGGAGCCACTTTGCAAATTCTGTCTACTTGCAAAAGAAAAATTGCTGAAAGCTTTATGTGCAAACTAACGAAAGCAAAACTAAGTTATGAACTTCTGATCTGAAAAACTCAAATTTAAGGGAGATGCAAGTTTATACAGGCAAAGGTGCCTTAAGCAGAAAGAATGTGAACACTAGGATCCTGACACACAGGGTGGCTACCCTTACCCTTAAGTTTAATGTACAAATATTAGCTTTAAGTTACTGTTTTTCAGTCATTTAAGATAAAACATTTTGACAGCATGCATCTTATAATAAAAAGTAGGTAATTCAGGAAGCTATGAGGTATATTACAGTATGTTTTAACTGACTTAGGTCTCTCTCAGCTGAGAGGCTGGTTGGTCTCCCAACCTCTGGTTACTAAGGAAAAATATTCCGTGAGGGGTTACTGCAGGTCCATTCAGTTGCTTTGAAATTGATTGCTAATGTTCTAGTCACACAAGGCTGGAGGCCGCTTGGCGAGCGGTCGCTGGAGATTGCCAGCAGTCACTAGGTGAAATTTGTTGCATAGAGTTATGATACTGCAACAAAAACCTGCTTGCAGTTGCTTTGGCCACCTGTACTTTTTATGGAAGACAAAGTGACTTGTCTGCAAACATTTTCCAACTGTTTGCTGAGAAAAGTGTGACACACAAACTGGAAACGGAGGCCGTTTGTTTTCAGAGTAAAGGTTTTAAAAGGATAAGGCACAAATTTTACTCTGAAGGCGATTTGTGGTGATTTGTGTTGCACTCTTCACAGTTTAATTACCGCTTAGCAGCCCTCAGTAGAACTGTATTTTGCAGCAGATCTTGGCTAGTATGTGTACAGTGAGCCAAAGCCATGAAGTGGTCCCTGCATTTATCTGCCATGACTATCACATAATCCTGGTTTGTCTGTTTAAATGACTGCATTGAAATGCAACGCTTAACATTGACAACATTTTCGTGTCGTCATCAGATCCTCTGTTAGTGACATCATGAGACCTCATCAGCTATTGTATTGCAAATTTTCTCTGCTTGATAACTGTTGCCCCCACCTCCCACTCACCTGAGTGTTTGCTGAAACGGTGTATTTCTCCAGGGGTGTTGGATGTATATTCTATGAGATGGCTGCAGGTCGGCCTCTGTTTCCCGGCTCTACTGTGGAAGACGAGCTCCACCTCATCTTCAGGCTACTGGGTGAGCATTTCCTGGCAGATCAGATCACTTTAGCAACTCAAATGTTTCACCACACATTATTACCTGCTTAATCGAACATGGCAACCTGTGTGTGATTGTGACTTCAGGAACACCTACAGAGGAGAACTGGCCAGGAATCTCCTCTATCGAAGAGTTTAAATCCTACAACTTCCCCAGATACAAACCCCAACCTATCATCAACCACGCCCCCAGGTACAGCGGTGTGTGTGTGTGTGTGTGTGTGTGTGTGTTGAACACATGGGATCTGTTTCCTTTTATCTGCCCCTTTGCATGTATATTGAGTGTGTGTGCGCACGTGAGAGAGAGCGAGCGAGCATGTGTTGCAGGCAGGAAATCCTGTAGAACATTTTAGAGGTCTGTCCACTTCCTTCCTCCCATGAGCCCCTACATTCCCATCAGCCCAGAGTTCAGGCGGATACCAAACTGCTCTCTTCTTTTTGTCTCTTTAGGTTGGATGGTGAAGGCATCGAGCTGCTGCTGGCATTCCTCAGAGTGAGTCCTTACTTCTGTCACAATAATCAGTGCTATTCATTTTTTTTTAAAAAATGAATTAAAAATTAAATGTTAGATGCAAGAAAAAAGTTTGTATTCTCTATAATAAGTTATTATATATATTCTTTAATATTGTACCCGTATATAAAAGAATGATTAAGCCATAACTTTGATTACAGTGGTCAATTAAAACAAGTATAGAATAACCAGTTACACACTTTAAAAGGTTGATGGCTTTTCCAAAGTCACAAATGAGGTTTAAAAAGCTTCTTTTGTGCACGTTTTACATCTGCTACACATGTGAACTTAAACATTACAGATTCACTGAATGCTCACTGCAGGATGCCGACACAGTCGGCATGTCTGGCTTCTTCATCCAGAGCAATGAACAGATTCCATGTTAATGTTATTGAATCAGTTATACTTACCTGCAACACACGTATGCCTACTGCCACACAGTTGAACCTGTCATGAACCTCCTCTCCACAAAGACAAACCATGACAATCTGCTAGCAACCTAAGGAATCACAAGGAGGTTTTTGGTCCAGCACCCTCTTTGTGACCAATTTCACCTAGTGACTGCCAGCAACCACTTGCCAACCGGATGCAGAATACACATTTTCCCTAGCAACTGGAGCGTTCCACGGGGTCATAAACTGTCTGAACGGGGCTTTAGTTTCCTTCCCTCACTTTATCTGCCCACAGCATGCGGACATACAAAAAAAATGGTTTGAAACAGCAATATGATCCTCAGTACATATCTGACTGGCGTTGTTTGTTTCCTGTCATTTCTCTTCTCATCTCTTATGTTTTTGTTTTTGTTTTTTTTTGGGGGGGGGGGTGCCTTCACTGTTAATGTTACTGTAATAGCAAAGCTAAATTGTTTTCTGTTTTACAGCAAGAGGAAAAATACAGAAAAGTTAAAGAAAATGAAACTAAGATCATTATATTCTATAAAACATCTACAAAGCAATAACATCAAAAACTTTCCCTGTGAGAAAACTGGATATGAATAAAGGCTGACATGTTTCAGTCTGCGTGTTTCTTGAATGATAAAGCTGCAGCCTTCCATCACTACTGCTCTGATTTCATTTTGCTAATGAATTCCAGCAGGAGGCACAGTACTCTTAGTGCTTTCGTTTGCACAATAATTTGATACACTTCTTCCTGCATGGTGAAGCCCTGATTGCAGACACAACAACCTGCTGATGTGGTTTCTGATAAAGTCGCCGGATGGTTAATGTTTCCTGTTTCTGTCTCAACAGTATGAATCCAAGAAGAGGATTTCAGCTGATGAGGCAATGAAACATTCCTACTTCAGGCAGCTCGGGATGAGAGTCCACACACTGCCTGAGGGTGAGCGCACGCATCGTAATAATAAAGCTGCCGTCTGTCTTTCTGAATCTTTTATCTTTTCTGCTACTTACTGTTGAGCGAACCTCTCCCCTGTGCTTCAGGTGTATCAATATTCACATTAAAAGAAGTGCAGCTGCAGAGAGACCCAGGCTACAGGAACTCCTCGTATCCAGAGTCAGGTGGGTGGAGTGTGCATCCAAATGCTTAAACAAAAGTTTACATTTTCTGTGTTAAGCCTGTTTTTGCTAGCCCAATTAAGAATAAATGTATCTAGTTAACCTAGCACCTAGAGCTAAGCTGATCAGCTCCACCCTTTCATCCAAATATGGTCAAATCTGGTTCCAAAAGATTTCATTGATCTGAACCTCAAGGCTTCAGAACAGCAGTCCACCATTGGGCGGTGTCATTGTGGATTTGTAACCAGTGTGTGTGGGGTATTTTAACCTGTAGGGTTTAGTTTACTCGAGGTTAAAATGCTTTCTGCTCCCCCCTCCCCAAAGGCCCATTCTGAACCAGGAACACTGCTGGTCTGTGGTGTAAACCAAAGGCATTATGGGTGTTGTATTTCATAGCGTCTCCTCTGCTTTCAGGTAACAGCAAGATCAACAGGAGGCAAAGCATGCTGTTCTAGGGTTTCATGAAGAAGGTGCCCCACTTCATCTTCACTTCCCAGCAGCCTCTTGCATGAGCCCACCTCCCCTCGGAGTGACACCCACACCACCCATTTAACTACACACACAAGCACACACACACCCCATCTGAGCAAGTGACTGAGTTGAATCTATTTGGAGACTGTTTTTATTTATTTGGGGGGGAGGGTGAGGTTGAATTTTTTTGCTGCTAAACTACTACTGTCTGTATTTAACACACAGTGTGTGTCTGCGCACGCGTGCGTGTGTGTATGTGTGTGTGCACAATGTGAACTCGGGACGCCATGCACAGCTGAGCAGTCAGTAAGGTTACTATTGTTCTCCTGACAACGATCCTCCGGCTTCTCACGAGTCTGTCGATGCTGTGATCCAAGTTGTTGTTCTTGCTGTGCTTGGAGATCGGAAGCTTCAGTTCCTTCAGTTTTTTTTGTTTTGTTTTTTTTAAATATGTATATCTATACATACATACATATATATATATATTTGGAGATTATGTTTTGTTTTTCCTCGAGCTTCCGTGACTGAACTCTACAACATTTCCAGAAACACTAGATGGTGTTGGTTGTCATTTTCCAAAACATTTCAGATTGACTTTCCTTTCAGAAGACCTGCTGCCCTCTGGGGTTAAACTGAAAATCAGAAAGCATGACTCTGAGTGGACTGACAGCTGGGGGAGTTAAAGAAGCACACGCAGAGCCTGATCTAGCTGAGGACATCCAGCCTTTGCTTCTTGTGTTCTTTTTGACCATTGTGGCTCACCAGCGGGACCAAAACCGAGGTGTGACGGGGAGGCAGACGAAAGAAGAGGAATACTGGAGCTGAAAAGGAAGTCATGTGACATCCCACAGGAAGCCAGCAAGCCTTCCCGAAACCTCTCACAAAACTGCCAGGACTTCAGTGCTTTTTTTTTTTTTTTTTTTTAAAGAAAAATGCAAACTACACTTTCTTGCTTTGTGTTCATTTGGAGATCTCACTGCAGTAATTCTTTGTGTTTAACTTGCACTTCAGTGTGTGTTGGCGTATATTTAGGTTTTTTTTGTTTTCTTTTGGAATCAGGGACTCGGGCCTCGACAGGGCCAAGTTTACCCGACAGTATTAAGATGTGTTCTCCGTGTCTGTGACCTCTCCTTGTGAAACAGCAGTGTCATTGTGGCATGTTCTTGGAGATGGGGTGGGAGGGTGGGGATCGGGGAGGGCTGTTCAAAGGCAAATCGGTTATTTTCCACTTGGCGTCAGACCACTGCTCTTTAGTATTTGTACAAAAAAAAAAGACATTTCAAATTGAAATTTTTACATATGCCCGCTATGTTGTTTGCAACTGACAGTGATGCTACAGATGATAAAGCCTGTTGAGAAGTCTTGCTTTTGATTATATGTTTACTGAAACAAAGGGAAGACCTCCCCACATCACACTGTTGCAAATGTGCACTGGTGTGCTCTGCATTCCTGGTTTATTTTAGTTGGATATGCACTTTTCTTATTGCCACGGACCAATGTGTAGGTATAGCCACATGTGGTCCAGATGTTTCTGCCGATCTTCAAAGGAACAATATGGCCACTTGGGAAATGGTTGTGAGAAGACTGATACCATTCTCATGTCTGAATGCTAAATATGAAACTATATTGAACACTAGAGATTCTAGCAGGCACATTTTATCTACCTGATAGGCTGGCCCTTTCCCAGTGTCCAGCCTTTAGTTCAGCTTAAGTTTAGCTAGGCTAAACAGCAGTGCAGGCCCAAGAGCGGTATCAGTTTTGTCATCTAAAACAAGTAAGCGTATTTCTCAAAATGTCAATCCATTTCTTTAAAAGATTAACCGGAACATCACATTTTTGTGGCAGTATCAAAGAGCAAAAAAAATAAAGTCGCACAGAAGAAATCAGAGACGTTGGAGAGTAACTGCACTCACAGTAGCAAAACACAGAAGTGAGTGTGGCGCGTAAAGTTGTGCGACTAAATACCGGAGTGCTTTGACCATCACGTGTAAAATGATCTGATGGAGGTTTTCCTGTTACTGCAGTTCTTTTGCTCGACATCGTAATGAAAATTTCATATTTATTGTCTCTAGATTTTTTTTTTTTTTAATGTCTGAGCTACAGTAGAGTTTCTGTTTAAGATACCGATTTGGTAGAAAAATGCTAGAAGCACTACTAATGCTTGATAAATTAATATATAAAAGCATTAATGGAGTAAACAAAACAGTTTGCAGCCAACGGTGTAATAATCCTGTCAATATCTTTTCAGTAGGGGACATTATTTTGTAGAGCTGAAAAAAAAGGAGCTCCTCTTGTAATCAAATTCAGCTCAACGTGAACTGTGACAACACAAATACTGTAAAGGAAATATACTGTAACCAGTTTACATTTGAAATATTGCATAAATTATCACGTTCCTAGGAAAAATGTCATTATATTAATGGTAGATTTCCTGTATTATATTGATCCATTAGCCCATAATTTGTCCCTTTAGAATAAAGTAGCTTTCTTTATCTTCTCTTGAATTTCACATACTGCATGCTTCGATGCTTTACTAGAACATAACGTACTTTCTTCAGACGTTATTAATTTCCTATACATTTTCAATCAGACTTAAAGATGCAGGATTGTTTCGCTGCACGCTGCAAACTGTTCCTGCTAAGAGCATTTTGTGTACATGAACAGCAGTAACATGCACAAAAGGAGATTTCTATAACAGCTAAATATTTATCATTGTAAAACTGTACTTTTTCAAACGTGTGACTGATCTAATTTTATGTGAATACGTCTGAGCGTGTGTGTGCGTGTGTGTATGTATGTGCGCCTGATGCATGGAAGGCCTGCTGTGTTGTGAACTCGACCTCTCTGAAACACTGAGCTGCCGGTGAACAGTTGGTGTGTGACTCTTTTTACTGGAACTATTTATTTCTCATAACCATGGAAAGTAAATTTAAACTGTTTCCTAAACGGTCTGTGTCGCAGTCCTTCTTTAAATGAATGATGAGAACACTAGTCAATTCCCAGTCCATCCATTTTCTTCCTCTTACACGTATAAAAGTGGGGGACAGACATAATGACAGCCATTCACACCTATGATCCAATTAAAGTCACATAACCCTACACGTGTCTGTGGGTGTTTGAGGGCCCAGGACTGCAAGGCCACGGTGCCGCCTACGTTAATTGTATTGAAAAAAGAAAATAATTCTACTCCAAAAAAGATTTTATTCAAAGAATGCAGAAAACAAGCAAATCACTGAGAATACACGTCTATTAATTTCTCTAAAAAAATAATCAGGAGCCATTTAAACAACAAAAAAAAGAACTTTGTGCAATTTTTGACCTCGACTGTCAAATGCTAAACACATTTACATAAATCTTACATATTGAGAAAGGCACAGCTGGTAGAAGGTTTAAAAATACAGTGCATCTTAAAAAATACAAGAAATTATACAGAAAATAAAGACTTCCACAGCGCTCTGGTAGCGCTCCGGCTAGCAGGAGCTCTGCTAGGAGTCGGTGAAGGTCCCGCGTCGTGTGGTCACATGTCCGGCTCAAAGAGCTAAACAAATTTTCACTATTTAAAAAAAAAAAAAAAATCCTGAGACCTGAAAAATCCAAAATTGTGAACATCTGGAGATTTGGTATATTAAAAGGAAAGCTTAGCGCAGGGAAAAAAGCTGACTCATCATTCAGGACTGGGTGGCTGTCGTAGCAATGACTCTTTACTGGCCTACGCAGCCTGTAGCGTCTAATTCTCCAGTTGTGGTCCTGTTATGATCGAACCGTCCTTCTCATACACGTGCACTGAACATTAAACTGGAACAGTTCCTAAACTGTTTCATAGGTTACAAAATTCACATAACTGCACCTCTAAAGCTTACTGGTGATTGCATTACTAATTAAGTGTTTAACCCACATTAATAAATGTGTGTAAAAATTGTAAGTTGTGGTTTTAGGGGTTACGTGCCAAACTTGCACTCGGCTGTGATTCCCCTCTTGGCTTTTAGAGGATTTTGCCAGAAAATCCATCCACAGGAATTGCTTCTCGTCCTCGAGTATTGGTCAGAATTTACTCAAACTTGCACACGATGACCAACCAATAACAAAAAAGGTAGTTTTCTATCTGTACTTCACACATTACAATCACCTGTGACCTGTGATGGATTATAAGCCTGATGAGCTACTAAATCAATGACGTCTTGGGTTACAGTTCAGTTTATTTACAGATAAATCTTTCCTGGGTGAGCTTCCCGCTGCAGGTACTTGGATTTTGTTACCTTGTGATGCTAAGCCAGCTCTCACCTGACTGCAGCTTCATTTTACGCACACATGCGGGAGTGCCGACAGTCCTCTCATGTAACACCAACCCTACACAAGAAAGTACATTTCTGCGCTTCCTTTAATTTGCTGGTAGAAAAAAAAAATTGCATTAAATTTCAGATGGTCTGCATCACTTAAGTTGAGACTAGTTAAACAATGACATGAGAAGTGTGATGAGGTCTCAGTTTCTTTGCTTGAAAAGAAATTGAGAGATTTTTTCCTGAAGAAATGGCTAGGAAAGGCTAGCAAACACAAGAAGGACTGCTGCAGATGCTCCTCTCAGAGAGCAAAGCAGCTGGTCTGGGATCAATGTGTAGCGGGACTCGCAGCGAATGCAAATCCTCCGCGGTTCATCTTTGTTTAATGGTCGCTGGTTTGGCGCTAATGTGGGCCGGCCCGGCCTGCTTTGGCCCCATTTCCCCCGTTAGCTCGGGCTGGCATCAAGACTTGTGGGAGCTGGAGGAGAGCAGCAGAGGAGAGGAGGTGTCCACACCGGGTAGAGGTACAGGGATAGGTCCATTCAGCAGTGTGGGGAACTGCAGGAGGGGAAGGAAACACAGTTTTTTTCATGAAGTGTAAATTTCTGACACTCACTCTGTGGCATTTGTGTGAATGACTAAATGGTCCCCTGACCTTAAGAGGTCATCTGATGCTTTTTGGGGATATTAATGAAAAATTAAAAACACCAACTCTATTAGCAGTTGCTAACAGGGAATAAGAAATATAAATATTTTTTAAATCTGATGGAGAAAGTGCTTCAGCTTTCATTAGATTGCGAGGCCTGCAATCAGGTTGCAAAACAACACGGGGACCAAATCCTGCTCTGAGGACTAAAACTCTGTGTGCGAGATGCTGAGCTTAAAAGTTTATTTGTGGTCATGTGTGTGTGTTTGTCCAAGAGAGCTGACTTGGGTGGGAGAGGCTCCTGGCCAACCAACACTCTCTCTTTCCCCCCTAGACAACAGGAAGTTGCCCCCTTTTCTTGTCCACACCAGAACGGAAACATCTGCAGCTTATTTTGAAACCCTTGGCACGCAGTGAATCGTGCACACACCTCACACACACACACACACACCGCTGTGAGAAAACCACTGCAGAGGTAAATCTGCCATATGAAATGACTATAAAGAGCAGTCTGTATAAACTGAGGTAGTTTACAGGCACACACCGAGTTTTCTTCATCACTACCAAGTGTGTACGCCTTTTTTATACAAATGAAATCAGTCAGGTTTTTTTTTTAGCACACTTTACATAATTATGTTGTAGTGTTTATCAGTAATTTCAGGGACAAAATTAGTATTTGTTTTCTTGCACTGTCTGTATTAACTTAGGGTAAGAATGCAGCAGACAGCTCCCCCTCCCTGGTTGTGCTGGCAGCCACTTCCTTTTAGAGGGGAGTTCTTTTTCCCCACTGTTGCCAAATACTGCTCATAGAAGCTCATTGGATCATTAGGGGTTCTCTCACTAATATTGAGATCTTTACCTTACACTGTGCTGTGCCTTTGTTGTGACCTGGTGCTAATTAAAACTGAAGCAAACTCAAATGAACTCACCTTTTAAAAATTTACCTCCGCCTTTTAGTCCCTTCCGCTGTATGCTTATTTGGCACATTTAGGTCTAACGGTGCTTAGTAAATATCTGCAGCTGCTGAAGGCGGCCCATGCACATGCATGGAAACAAAAATAAATGACTGTTACCTGGAAGAGGGGCGCGTGGCTCTGCAGCTGGGCGGGGCTCAGGGGTCCCACTGGACTGAGGCTGGACCAGAAATGGATATTGGAGAGCAGAGGGCTGGGAGTGAGCAGCAGACCAGACGGAGTCTACATAGACAAAACCCCAAATGAAATGTCAGGGAATGAATACACCAAGAAAGAGATGATGGTGTTTATTCTGGCAGCTCATCCAGAGAGCTGTTCGCAGTCAGTGGTGAAGCTGTCATGTCACTCAGTCTCACCCAGCGTTCAAAGCCAAGCCTGCCCTCTAGTGATCTCACATCTACCAGACAGACAAACCGACTTGGCAGACTGTCTCCGTGCAGACCAGGAAGCTGCGCTCATGCAGAATTCATGACATCTATTATGTGTCTCGGCTTTCTAAGATGTTGGAGAGTTTTTCTTTTCTTTAGCGGCCAGTAAAAGGTGAAGGAATGCTTTTGTGATTCCGCCGTCAGTACAGTTCATTTTTTTAGCAATGCTAGATTGGAGACAACTGTATACTTATGGTTTTTAGCTGGTGACCTTTATTTTATTGCCTGCCATTGATCTGTTTGGTAATTTCAGTACCTCAAATGCCTTTTGTTTTACCGCTCAAAGCTGGCTTACGACTGTTGTTTTAGACCATTTAGTGGTGTTCAGTCCCCTAAGCTACATTTGTGGTGTATGATTGCTTCTTTACCAACCATAACCCACCAAATATGACCATCAAAAATCAGCAGACACCATAAACTTGTTTCACACGGTTCTATTCTGGTTATGATCCAATGTGAAAAAGGAAGAACAAGGTCTTTAAAAGGTTCCAGACTTTTTATTAAAGTTCTCATGTGTTCCTGTGGGCGAAAGGGTGTTATACGTACTAATAATAAGTGTGCACATGAACATTTTTTTAAGTAATGAGTTAAGAGTTCAGCCTATACTTTCATTTTCCATCAGTGATGTATGCACAGCAGTGTATGATTAGTCAGTCTGGATAAGAGTGTTCGCCGAATGCCTGAATGTAGTCAGACTGTCCTGGTTTGGTCAGTGTGTTGTTGCCAGTGAATCGGAAGCTGCATGAACATATGGCTTCACTTACGAACCTCCTCCCTCCCTCCCTTCCTCCTTTTCTTTCCGCTCACCTCTTTCCATCTCCTCCCTGTCTGACTTTCCTCGTCCAAAATCTCTTCTTTCGCTCGTCTGACCCTCCTCTGCTCATTCCTCACCTATTACCCACTGCGCTTCTGGAGGCATGAATGTGTGTATAATGCATGTGTAATGTGTCATGTCGTACCTGTGCTGTGAAGAAGGCAGGGGTCAGGGACCCAGATGGCAGAGCTGGGCTGTTGAGAGCAATTGAGACAAGGTCACTTCCTGTCAGGAGACGTGAAGGGGCGGAGATTTCCAAGCCTTTTGGTTTTCTTCCTTTCAGAGGCGTGCCATTGGCCAGTCCCCTCCTTTCTGGTGTTGTCGTGCTCTGTGACCTCTCCCTTTCTCTCTGACCAGATGACAGGTTTAGAGGTTGCGCGTTGGGCTCTAATTCATTGGTATCTGTGCTCGCCCCCCCCCCTCTCACTAGCATATGGGTGGGGCTTTGCGGAGGGGAGGAGGAGCTGGAGGAAGAGCGGGCCATCTGAGGAGACAGCCTGGAGGAATGGGAGTTCTCGGTCGAGGATGGGGGCGGGGTGGAGGGGATTGAAGAGTGGCCACGGTTGGTCATGAACCGGATAACGGAGGAGCAGTCGTCCGAGCGATCGGATCTGGGCTCCGTCTTGATTGGCCGGTGCTGTTCTAAGGAGTGCTGCAGGGAGCTGATGGTGAAGGAGGAGTACAGGCCCGAGTGGAGGTATTGGTTCCTCTCACCCCCATCCTCATCTTCAGCCTCAGGTTCTGATGCGACGCCGCCACTTTCCTCACTGCTGCGACCCGACTCCACCACCGCAGGGTCCATCTTCAGAATCTCAGGGAAAGACACAAACTTGTAGACAAACTTTTGACCGATCACCTTCTTGATGATGTTCTGTAGGAGAAACAAGACGTGACGTCCAGTTAATCACAGCTGAACATCATCAAACCACTCGCACTGTTGTATTGTTTAAATATACACGCTGTGTACCTTGTCGTAGTAGTAGCGCAGCGCTCTGCTCAGCTTGTCGTAGTTCATGTTGGTCTTGTTCTTGCGCAGGCCCCACAGCTTGGCCACTTCCTCTGACTTGAGCAGCTTGAACTCGCCATCATTGGATGTCCAGCAGATGAGGTGTTTGTGGCTTTGGTCGAGCAGCAGCTGCAGCAGGAACTGCCAGAGCGTGATGGAGCTCTCCATGATGGGTGGTGGGAGGGGGGGGGAGGGGACACCAGAAACACAGGCGATCTGCAGTGAAGAACCAGGACTCAGTAAAAGCACTGAAAGAGTAAAAGAGCATATTCCTTTGCAGGGACTGCTTTACAGCACAGATCAGGAAACAAAAAGCACCTCTTCTATACTTGAAGCAGTGCCAGCTGCTGGAGGGGTAAAAAGATGTGAAGCTCTGGAAGCAGCGATGCTGATGGGGGATTGCAAGTCTACATTTTAAAGCAGCATCAGTTATAAGAGCTGCAACATTAGCATACACTCAGTGAGTGCGAGTCAGCTGTTAACTCTTAACTTTTAGTCCCATCGGTTATGTTTTTTTTAGCTGCTACATGCTACGGTTAGTGCTGCCACACGGACCCAAAACAAGCTAAAAGACACTAAAAGCGTCTTCTTAAACTGCATAGACAAAATACATTTTGTCCCAGACAGAAACCATCAGCTCGGGAAAAAAAAAAACACCTAATTGAAGAATGGGATGCTGTGTAAAATGTAAATAAAAATTTGCAAGTCAATTGACAGAAATGAAAGAAATGTTACTGTGCTTTAAAAATATATCCGGACTTTGAATGCGATACCATCAACAAAAAAGTTTGCATTTGCATTTTAGGCAGTGGCTTCACTTCTGTGCAAGTCATCTGGCGTCCTTAAAAGATTAGAAACGTCTTTCTCCGGGAGAAAGTGTGAAAGAGGACATAACAAGAGGGAAGGGAAAAGGTAGTAGGTGGGTGGAGAAGAGGAAGATTGTCAGCGTCAACACACACACAAAAAAAAATATATACCCTGATCCTTCTTCTGGTTTAAACTCTACTGAAAGCCACAAGCAGAACAGCCCTCGCCTGCTCACTCGTTCTTCACTGCCTTTTAAAACATCCTTTGAATAACAGAGTAATAAAAGGCTTATTACCCTTTAAAAAGGACTTGTAACTGTCATCCATGGAGGTGGACAATTATCAAAGCAAAGGGGTAAATTTCAAAGGGGACACCGGTGATACCCCCCACCCCACGTGTTTAGAGCAACATGTATGGTCCCCCTCAGAAAGCACGAGGAAAGGTCATTATATGCTGAATTATCACCTTTTTGTGTTTTTCTTTACATAAATAAAATGTTTCTATCTTACACTGACAGAAAAAAAAACAAAAGCTGGGACCCACCCATGCATTTCTATTGGAAATGAAAAACAGCCCAGAACATTTATACACAACGTATGAAAACAAAATTTAGTGAATAAAAATCATTTTATTGCTAAAATCTTTATTGTTGGTCCTAAATGATCAGAAAGCTTTAAGACGAATTTCGCTGTATAGTCGACTTTTTACTTGAATTACGTTCACTTACAGTTGGTGTGTGTGAAATATAAACCATGTGTTTGTGGGTACTGGTTTGTGTTTTCGTTACTTCCTCCCGCAACTTGTGAAGAGACATAGGAAGTGTAGATTACAGGACGTGTTGGGGAAGATCACTGGTGTCACAGTTTCTGAAAAAGAGCTCTTTGACAGTTTTTCTGTTTTGTTTGAAGATGCAACACGATTTCCAAAAAAGAAAGGCTTTCTGGGATTTCCCCAAACTCCGACATAGCTCTTCGCACTTCTTGTTATTTCGAATATGTGCACGATCTCTCAGATCACGTGTGCGACACAGAGAGAAAGAGAAAGAGGTTCATACATTTGGTTGGCTGGTTTTCGGATGTTCCCATGGTGATAAAACAGGATGTGGTCAGTGACCTTCTGCCAAGGCAAGCCTGGTTTTAACTGACATGTTTACCTGTGGGTGTCTGCTTGTCTCTTTCTGCCTCCTTTGTCAAATAAGTTAAATTACAAGGCGCCTAAAGGTGCGCACTGCAAAAACAAAGAAGCAGCAATGATTCGCACAATCAGCTATTGATTCAATCTAAAAATACAACATGCATCTCTCTCTGTGTCTTTCTAAAAGGAAACCATCCAGCAAAGGGTGGTGGTGGTGAAAGTGCATGTGCATGCAAACAATGACCCATCATCATGAAAACACACACACACACACAACCAAGCGTGTTCTCGCTTCCTATTTCCTGCGTGTGTGTGTGAAGTGATGGAAGAACTGTACTGATGTCCGTCTGTCTAAACGAGGACTTCCTGTCATTCTGTTTCAGGGGCGTCATTCCCGGTGAGAGGCCTTCCCTCTCCAGGACTTCCTGTCACAGGGAACCACCGGGAACACACACATACACACACACACACACAGGGGTCTATACTTCTATAGAGATCTGTTATATGGGGTATGCATGTATGTCCTGATGTCAGACTCTTTCTGATCTACACTGCAAGTCTGGAGAGGAGAGAAACAAAGCTGCAGGAACTGCTGATTTATGGAATTTCAGAATAAAAGCAGGCTGGAGCGCTGGTCCCCTGTGTCAAAACTTAACATTTGCTTGCCTATAAACTCCCTCTTCTTGTGTAAGCTCGCACGTCATGGAAGATCTGTACATCAAGGTTCTCCTTCTGCAAATGTTAATCTATGGGATATTCCCCCAATGTCTTCTGGGAGCTGTTCTGTCCAGCAGAAACAAACCAAAAGCCACATATGAGTCCATCCATTTTCTTTAGGCTGAGTATTTCTTATTTTTGGAAGTATGTCTGCGTGTGTGAGTGTGTATGCCTGTGGAAAGGGAGCATGGGGTTCTGCTGGAACTCAAACGGTTCTTTGTTTTTGCACTAGTGACTCATTTTCAAGATGTTGTCTGCTGCCAGCTTCTATCCGGAAGCGCATGGCAATTAGTCTGCGAGGTCCAGACAAACCAGAAATTCTACTACTAGATTTTTAAAGGAGCCACGACTGATTTTTTTTTCCACAGCAGCCGCCACTCTAGCCTCTTTTAATCCTTTTTTCCACCCCAAATGTAGCTTCTATGAGCGGGATGATTTTTGGTTCCAAAGCAGAGCGTGCTAAAACTGCAGCTTTAACATATTTTACGCACAGCTTTAACTCGTTTTACGCACAAGTTTACGCGCGACTTTAATCGCATATCAAGTTGACAGTGAGTGTCTGACCGCTGCAGGATTTCAGTAGATACACTAACAGCTAATACGAGCTCGTTTCTGTCGCTCTATTAATCCCTAATGGGCTCACGCACATAACTTCAGAAAGTTATACATAGTAGCACTTACCTAGCTGCGGCTGCTCCTCGGTCCGTCTGCCCGTGCGTGATGTGTGGGTTTGTGTCTTTAAAGCGGTGTGTGTGCGTTGTGTTGGGGCTCCATGCTGCTGCCGCTGCCGTCGCTACCCCGCTGTCTGAAAGCGGATCCGCAGCTTTTCTCTCTCCTGCCTCAGAGCAGGAAGTCGGGACGCGCAGACGGAGAACGGGCGCACTTCCTCTGGCGCAGTATTCCCGTCTGTGTAAACACATACACACAGGCGCGTGCACACACGCACACAAAATTTCTACTTCCCATAAACACACCCCCCTCCTTTAGACTACTCTCTCGCGTATGTTACAAACACTCAGACCCCGGGCCGAGCCACGCGCAGAACGTACGCACACACACGCGCACTCCCACTTTCCCTACACACACACACCTTAAATAAACAGCCTAGAGGTAGAGCCCCCCCCCCCCTCTCTCTCACACACACACACTCTCACACACACAAATATTGTAATCCTGAATAA
>JAVDPK010002140.1:221409-239762 GCA_034780415.1 Cichlasoma orientale
AAAACGGGGCCTCGTTTAGCTTTTGTCACGTGGTTTTCTCAAAAACGATACGGACCTCGACACAGGCTTCGTTTGGAGACGCCCCCTTTGCTCGGTATGGGCCTCGGTGCTTTGGTATAACGTAACATCACTAGGTACAGGTATTTGTGTAAAAATGTAGGGAGCAAAAGTAAAACTCTCTTTTTTTCTCTTTTTTAATGTCAATGAGACGTTTTCCCTGAATAAAGGAGATATATAAGTGACTTTGCCAAAAACTGATTGCAGTAAGTTCTACTTTGTGACAGGAACGTTGTTTTTGACTCAGAAAGACTTGATGCTGGTGTTAGAGATATATTTGAGAGATTATAGGCCAACAAATTATTTACAAGAGTTTAAATGCAGGCAATCTTTGTTTTTGTTTTTTGCCAATATTAGTATCAGTAAAGCGTCCTTTCGAAAAAGGTGGCGTGCTACTTGTAATCAATCTCGCGAGAAAAACACGTTGGGAAAACATCCCATGACTTCACGGTTTGTAGTTTACAGATTAGCTAGCTGGCAAAGTAAATAGCTAGTTAGGAGGAGAGAAGAAAGTCCCAAACTCGGGAGGTAAGTGTTGTTCGGCAGCCACCTACTCACGCACGTGAAGAACATGATCCTAGATTATAACAATACATTATGGGTTTGTATTTCGATGCTATAACTACAAATATCCGAGAGGTTGTACATAACCAGCTAGCGTTAGCGTTTAGTAACTTTGGCCGACCAAAGCTTATCCAACCGAGTTAAATTAGTTTCAGTTACTTCTGTTAAAATAATTATAATACCCGTGTTAATTATGACTACATCGCACACTATTTTCCCTGACGCTGAAAAGAAAGCATTTGAAGCACTGAGTGTCCGATAACGGACGCGCTGGAGCGGCTAGGTGGCTAGTTGGTATACACGTCGCGGGTATTGCGGCGCGATATTTAAAATCAACGCAGGACATTGCTGTCACAAACCAGGTGAAAATGTTCTGAAATATAAGCACATATCAATATAAAATGAAATATTAGCTGCGTCTGATGTGTACAGAGACCTGTTTCACCAGAGTGAGCATGACTATTGTGTGTATCACTGGTTATACTTCATTCAAATAAGTGAAGTTCATTGCTTAGTTTTACCTTTTTGATTAATTGACAACAGAATGAAATCGTCTCTAAGATTAGTCAGGGTGCTTGATAACAAGTAGCTGAAGTGGTTTAGCAGCGGCAATCAGGCTTCTGGGTGTCCACAACAGAGCCAGCAGCCAGCTAATCACTTGAGACTGAAGCAGAGCCTTGACTTCAATGCTAAGAGCCTGTGATTTTAATAAGCAGCTGGGGAGGCTCTTCTTAAAACCACCATGGTTACTGACAACAAAGCCACCAAGTCATCTCTGGTCTTAATACACATACAGAGACTGCAGACAGTTTTAATACTCTTACAAACGAAGGGGTATTTGACAACCACTGTTCCTTGAATACAGCTGATCCATTTTTTTTTGGCTCTTCCTGTTTTGGGCTTTTTCCTGTAGAAGTGAGATGACTTCCTCCACCCTTGGTCAGTCAGCTCCTCATCTCCCAAACTTGGAATCCGGGATGGGGAAGTCTGCAGCCATGCTGGGGTTGTCCGCTGGATTGGGGGGAACAGAGATGGAGCTGCAGAAGATGCTTATCGATGAGAGGATGAAGTATGAAAACCACAGGAAAAATTACCAGACATTAAAGGCTGAAAATACCAGGTGAAAACAAATAATTTTTGATATTTAGACTTTTTTTTTTAAATAACTGGTAACATAAATTATATGAACACTTGGAAATAAAATGATTTCTTCCTAACCTACAATACTAAAAAAATGGGGAAATTTAAGAGAGTAACAAAGATTGCAATTTGTGTGTAAAGTGCAGATTATTATTTTCTTGTTTGTGTGTTGTGCAGTCTGCAGGATCAGTGTGCACGGGCACAGACTGAGCTGAAGCGCCTGCTGAGTGACAAACAGTCTGAGCAGGAAAAACTGCAGCTGCTGCTGGCTGAGCTGAGAGGAGAGCTGCTGGACAAAACCAGGGAGCTGGAAGAGCTTCGGCTGCAGGTACACCTCACCCACGATGAGAGGAAGTCTGAATAGTGAAGCTTATTGTTCCTGCTTTTGTTTCCTTGCACAGCCCTAAATTATTGACCAAATGTTGAAACCTACGTGTAGAGACCCAAACAAAACAGCATTCATTTCTTGCAGTAATCTTTCTGGACTTTGTGGATGAAAATGTGTGTGTTGACCAGGTGATGACCCCTCAGCGGCTGGAGTTACTCAGAGCTCAGGTGCAGCAGGAGATGGAGGCTCCAGTCAGAGAGAGGTTCAACAAGCTGGAGGAGGTCAGACACTCTATACTTAGTTCAAATCATTCATCATAATTAATGGCTCAGGACAAATTCTTATATATCTACACCCTTTCACTAACACCAGACATCTCAATACTTTTTATACATACCAGCTGTGACTGCGGCAGCTATGAGAGAGAATAGTGGAGCCAATGATTAGCTGCAGCCCACTTTCTCTTTTCTAATCGCCGTTAGAAACAAATTACTGTCATACTTAACAAACATGTTCCAAGTCACATTGACAAGAGAGGTACTGATTTTTGAGGTATTTCTTTTCATGGGAGATTTCACATTATTCCTATGGTGATCAGTGTAATTGAAGGTAAAAACACTAGAACAAGATGCTTCTTCATGTTAACTGTTATATCATTTAAAAAAAAAAATGTGGATAATGCATGTTATTAAATGGCTACAGATAGCTTCTAGTAAGGAATGAAATTGCTGGTACTATTTAACACTTCTACTAAAGTTTTGCATATTAAGTCCATAGCAACAAGAAATATTAGCATTGATTGCCTTTCAAAGCCCTACTTAAGGGAACTGCAGTTAATTTCCATTTTGTGTACTTGTTCTCTTCTCTTCTCTTCTCTTCTCTTCTCTTCTCTTCTCTTCTCTTCTAGGAGACGGAGAAGTACAGGTCAGAGTACAACAAGCTGCGGTATGAGTACACCTTTCTCAAGTCCCAGTTTGACCATCAGAGAGAGGAACACGCTCGTGTGCTGGAGGAGAGGAAGATCCTCTACGAGGCAGAGGTGGGCAGCAACTGGCTGAGGGATTTTAATTTGTTCTTATCCACTGACCTGTAAATAAATATATTTTTAATGTTGTAATATCGTACCATCAGATCTCTCATCTGGAGAAGGACCGGGAGGAGCTGGTGGCTCAGTATCAGGGTTCAGACGCTCTGCGTGACGGGAAACGAGTCGAGGCTCTGCTGAGGGAGAAAGCTCAGCTCCACCTGCGGCTGAAGGGGTTGGAGGCAGAAGTGGCCGAGCTTAGAGCCCAGAAAGAAAATTCCGGTCAGCAGGCCGAGAATGTCCAACGCATCCAGATCAGACAGCTGACAGAGTCTCAGGCTGCGCTGAAGTCGCTGGAGGTGAGACGGCATAACAGAACTTGGCTGCAGAGTGATCACGTTTCATCTTTTGGGGGTCAATTGTGTTCTTTTGGTGACTGATCGATCTGATTGGCTGCTGCTGGTGCGACAGGCGGAGCGGCAGTCGTTGCGTCTGCAGCTGGAGCGCATGGAGAGCGAGCTTCACCTGAGCCACGAGCAGAACAGCCAGCTCACCGGGAAACTGCACAAAGCTGAGAGAGAGGTCGGCTCTCTCACATGTCAAGTATGCTCTTTTTGAACATGGTTTTATTATTTCTCACTATTTACGTGTGTTATAAACCTTGGGAGTAAAAGATAAAAACTAACTTATTGTTTTCTGTGTCTCAGATTGAAAGCCTGAAGCATTCACATAAGCTGGAAATAGCCAGCACCAAACTGGAGTGCTCACGCTCTAAAGGGGAGGTGGAGCGAGAGAGAGACACCCTGCAGGGGCAGATTGATGGTATGGACCTCACACACAGACACTTTCCCTCCTTTTCACATCCATCCAGCTGCCTCGCTAAAAGAGCATGTCAAACCATAGTGATAGATTTTATTTCCTGAGATAAAGAAGAGACTGTTTATTTTTTTAATAATAAAACTTGAAGACTGGAAAGCATTTATCACCCTCAGACACTAACTCTGTGCCTCTCAGGTCTGCAGGCAGACTTGGAGGTGCTAAACGCAGCGGTGGAACGACATAAGGAAGTTCTGGTGGAAAAGGAGAGGGAGATGGTCAGAAAGGTGCAGTCTGCTCGAGAGGAAGAGTTCCGTAAAATTGCAGCCCTGCATGAGGAAAAGTGAGAGTCACCTTTTACATTTTATATGACTGTGATTTTTGGATGTATTCTTGCAGTTTAAATTCATAAGAGAAAAACAGTTTCCATCTGTTTCTGATGTTAAACTGTCATTTATGTTTTTTTTTCAGGGGATATAAAGTGAGGCTTTTTTTGTTTGTGGATTCCAATTATTTTCTACTGTTTTGTGTTGCTAGGTTGGAGTTGGAGAACCGTCTCGCAGCACTGGAGCAGCAGAGGGCGCTGCAGGATGCTTCAGATCAGGCCCAGAAGGAGGAGTGGGAAGAGCGCCTCCGCAGCACCCAGCAGGGTGAGGAGTCTGCCCGCAGAGAGCTGCAAAACCTGAGGTCAGATTTGTGCTACAAAGTAACCACAGCTGCATCAGTCAGAAAGTCCAAACTGGGAGATGAGTTGAACTTAGGAGCCACTGTATATTATTTGAGACTCAGATGAAAGTAAAATGGAGCTTTTGAGATGACGCAGTGCGCACAGAGCAACACTTTCTGATTGAATTTGATTTTCCTTTTTTATCATCTTTCAGTTTCTGTTCCTATTTTGTGGCCAGCTACTAAAATAATGTCAGGATGGGGACTTTCTTCTTACCCTTTATAATGGCAGTATGTCTGAAACCTCCATTTTGCTAGACAGTAGGAAAGCGTTTTTCTTTATTTTATCTTCCAGGACTAAATTACAGCAGCAGAGCGCACAGCTCGAGGAGCTGGAGAGACAGAAAGCAGAGATTGCTGATCTGCAGCAAGTAAGACACAACTTTAAAGTCTTGTTTGGACCCCCGAAAAAAACAATGTTAGTGTGTGTGCCTTCAATAATAATTACTGCTTGCTTAACACAACAGCAGAACCAAGAACTTGGTGTGCAGATGGAGGCACTGTCTCACTCTGAAAGTGACCTGATGGAGGCGAACCGGCGATTGAGGGAATCACTGGACAGAGTGAGGGAGGAGCTGAGGACAGCCCGGGCACAGGCAGAGAAGAGCCAACACGAGGCAGAGAGGTACACCTGCAGAGTTACTCAGTCCAGCATGTGATGTACATGCCTTCATATAGCGGCGCTTTTGAAGTCTGACAGCTCAGACGCTTCAACATGTATTTAATGGTTTCTGTCTCCTCTAAGAGGACTCCTTTCACATCCTCTCTCTGTCTGTTCCTCCTGCAGGCTGGTGGAGGAGCGTCGCATTGAGTGGTTGGAGGAGAAGCATAAGCTGCAAGAGCAAGAGGCTGAGCTGCAGCAGAAATACTCTCAGGTCAAAGAGAAGCTGCAGAGGGCAGCAGCGGCCCAGAAGAAGGTACCACTCCTCCATTCGCCAAAAACGATAGAATCACCACAGATATGAAACAAAAATGTTTCTGTTTGATAGCTGAAAATTCTGGCTTCATTAAACATATTTCAAAAAGTAAAATCATTTTTATTAATGTTTCCAGATCAAGTAAAACAAAAAAAATTATGTAATCACGTGCACAAATCTGTATACGGAAAACAGTCTGCAGTTAACAGAGTCTGCAGACCTCGACAGGCGGTTTTAAAGGAAGCACGGCCGCAACAAGAAATGAAAGGATCATCAAGTTCCTTCTAGAAGGAAATTGGTTGGTTGCTCAGTCAGCTGTGTCCGAATGAAGGAAAACTTATGAGTAGAAAACCGAAAGCAGAATGCCTTGAAAACAGAAAACGCACAACAAAACAAATGAAAAACAAACGGGCAGAAACAGGATTGGGTGTTTGTGACAGAACTGTGAGGAATAACGTGATTTACTGTGAGCAATCGTGGAAGCGATGTTCAGTGATGAATCATAAATCTGCGTCAGCCAAAGAGATGATACTGGCACCTTTCTGTGCTATTCAAATCAGACTAATTTATGGTAAAGAACCCGAGGAGATGGCAGTCATTATCTCAACAGTAAAGGCACAGGTGGACATTTAGATATTTTTGAGTCCATAATGATTTCCGGGGGTAGTACATCCACAGATCCAAATGTATTTAACTGTATTTAAGCAGGGATTTGTTGCACTGTTTTTCTTTTAAATGTATTCTCTCATAAATTATCATTTTCAGTTGCTTGGCAGCTTGAAACTTCGGCTCCCTCTACAGATTTTCTAGGACTGAGGTGTGGAGACTGGCTGGGCCACTCCATGTCCACTTAATGTGCCTCTTCTTTAGCCACTCCTTTGTTGCCTTGGTGGTATGTTTTGGGTCATTGTCATGCTGGCTCATCCATGACCCGTCTTCAGTGTTCTGGCTGAGGGAAGGAGGTTCTCATCCAAGATTTTAACAGTACATGGCCCCCGTCTGTCGGTCCCTCAGTGCGGTGAAGTAGTCTTGTACCTTTAGCAGAAAAACATCCCCAAAGCATAATGTTTCCACCTCTTCCACAGCTCTTTGGTCTTGCCCGTGGTGGTGGAGAGGTTGGAAGAAATTGATTAGTGCTTTTTCTGGATTTTTGGTTTATCTGTCTCTTTCCATTAAAATGAAACTACCATAAAATTAGAGACTGTTCATTTCTTTATAAGGAAATGTACAAATTCAAGGATTTCCGGAGCTTTTAATGTTTATTTGCACTTTAACACGGCTGCTGTCAGTAAAGAGTTTTAACAGGCGCGATTTTGTGGGAAAAGCGGCTAATCTGTGTGTGTGCCTGTGTGATTAGAGAAAAACGCTGACCGAGAACAAAGAGAAGAAGCTTCAGGATAAAATCCAGTTGCTGGAGGCCAAGATCGAGGAGCTGGAGCTGGAAGCTGCTGCAGCCAGAAAGTAAGTGTCAGCGCTCTCTTCTTAAAAACGTGCACATAGCCTGTTCAGAGTGGAGCTCAGGTTGCTTTTGTTTAGCGTTCGCTTCATGGGCATACAGGTAGTCATAGTTACAGTCACACTGGGGGATTTTTGGATTGCAGCTTTCTGTAGAACTCTTCCTCTAAAAACTTGACTCATTTGTTGCAGAGAACTACTTTGTAACACCTGAGGAGTCAAAACATGAGAAGCACACTTACTCAGATCCCCAGCAGTACACGTTTGAAGTAGGCTGGATAAACATTTGTCGAGTTGGTGCAGAACACAGGGACATGGAAAGATTTCTAATTAGTAAGAAGATGACATCATTCAGAGTTAATCCTGCCACCAAATTGATGTATCTGTGATCAAAACAACTTTTGAGCGACAGCACCCTGCTCTCTTGTTAGAAAATAGCTCAAAAAAGTGGATTTTTTTTGTCCTGCTTTGCCACGCAGGATAAGTGATTACTAAAATAAAGGAAAGTGTGTACGATGGTCCAATTTTAATCTGCTCTTTTCCAGACGTTCATCGTTCTCAGAGGAACAAGCTCAGCTCAACAGACAGCTGAAGGGGCTGCAGAGACGTCACAACGAGTTTCGATGTCTCCTGCTCGGTGGTCAGGGTCCCTTCACTGCAGGCCCCGCGTTTCTGACCTCTTCACCCGGCCCCTTCCTCCTCCTCGGGTCTGAGGGGCCGTTTTCTAACAACCCAGTAAGCATATTGTAAATAAATCCTATAGAGAGAAACAGACCAATATCCACAGAGCAGCATACCAAAACGCAGTGGAGGTGGCGCTTGAGAGGGAATACCCTGCTTGTGCCCGCTCTTTACTAACACACACACACACACACACACACACACACACACACACACACACACACACACACAACCCACAACTGAGTGCAGTAAGTTCACACCTCTCCTGTGTGGGTTGTTAGACACTGTACACTGTGCAGTAACCACTTGGTGCTGCAGTGTTAAATTAAATAAATGTTTGGAATGGAAGACACGTCAGCCAGGTAGAGGCTGAAGTGTGAATCATGGTAAGAAAAATCTGCAGCGGCACAGTTGGTTTGGTTACGTGAACAATCTGGAGAAGCTGTTAAAACCAAGGGTGGTGTCTATGCAAGAAAGTGTGATTGAATGCACAGGAAATGAGTGTATCTGCGAGATGGTTTCATAACCCAAGCTAAATAACATTAACTTGTGACCTTTGACATTGCTGTTGAATGCCTTTCAGTATGATCAGCTGACTCTGTGGACTCCTTTAAATAGCTCTTAACATGTTTTTGATTGGTCTTTCCCCTCAATTCTCTCTTCATTTTTTCTGTTTTATTCTATTTTGAATGAAATCATCCTATTTTGTTGTGCACCGTGTTGTGACTACATGTCTGTCGAATAAAGAAACTGTACTTATTTTACTGCTGTGTGTCGAGAGACAAGCTCAGAGAAAGACGTATTCATGAATCAGTGTCCATAAGGGTATTATAACATTTCCTTGCATCTCCTTGTCTTTTCCTTTCCTCCCCCTTTTCTCCTCTCAGGACAATCAGGGTTCAGAGTTCTCTCTGCTGCGTCAGAGGCTGGAGAATCTGGAAAGCACCCAGCAGCAGCAGCTGGAGGAACTGGGATCTTTGGTGCAGAGAGATCGAGCCACCACACCCCAGCCTGAGCTCTGACCTCGTTCCAACATCGCAGTGGGCTTTCAGCACGAGCACAGTTTGCGCTGGTGTCCTGCTTTCAAATCAAGGGCACTATGTTTTTATAAAAATAGAACCAATATTTATTGGCGTATTTCTACAGTTTATATGTCTTAAATGTTGTGAGACCTCGGCACCTTTTCACTTGATATCCTCAGGGTTTTGTATTAAGAAGCTTGTTTACATTTGCTCTAAAGCCATTGTATTGGAAAACAGCGGAGTTGATAAAGACACTACAGACTGTATGTTGCACAATCATTGTACATACTTATTAAAATAATTTTACATCAGTCTTGTGTGACACGGTTATGGCTTCAGTCTTTGGGCATTTGAGGTCAGAAAACACCCAAAAAAGTGCAAGTCCATCAGACAAAAAGCTTTTAGTGGAAAAAATCCTTTAAAAAAAGACTTCCCCTCTTAATATTCTCAGTTTATTCCCATTAGAGAAAGGACAGACGCTTCAATTCCACGGGCAGCTTTTCAGGCCATCAAATGATTGTTTTACATGTTGTAGCTGCTCCTTCAGCTCAGCAGGAACTCCGTTCTCATCCAGTTTCTGTTGGATCTGTAGAAAAGGCAGAAAGACGTCTTAAAGGTAATAAAGTGTCAGTGTGGTTAGATTCGTTTGATTCAGTGTCATTTAAACCTCAACATAAATGCGGTGTACAAAGACCTTTAACTGTAAAATGTTTCAGCTAAGCCATGACAGAGTGGGTAAGGATTCTTGTAGCTCATTAGCTCCGTGATCATAAAAGCTGCTGTAATGTCTCAGGAATTCTTCATCAAGAAGCATTTCTGGTGGAAACAACTGAAGAAAGAAAGAAAAAAATCCAATGGAGCCGTTTTGAGAAAGTGCTTCTCTGCATCCGTGAACAGGAAACGGCCTTATGAACTCAGGAGGTCTGAGCACATTTCCTCTACAGGCGAAGTCTTGTGCGACACCGGGTTTCACAATGTCACTGATGTCAACATCTTATCTTAGTCCAGAGGAAGGCCAATAAGAACATAAACACGCTGCTCAGAAAAGTAAAGGAACGCTCGATTATTGCAGGATAACAAAAAGTCACATTTCAGGGATATCTGTTCAATCTGTCCATTGTGCGTCCGTTTCACCTGTTTTGGTGCAAATGAAAGTGACAACAGGTGCACTGGAGAGGCAACCCCCCCAAAAAAGGAATGGTTCTGCAGATGGTGGTCTCAGATGTTGCTCTCTCCTTATCCCTCCTGACTGATTTTTACTGATTAGTACTGGTAGCATGAAATAATACTTGCAACCCATTCAGGTTGCACAGGTAGACCAGCCCCTCCAGGATGGAGCTGTCAGACTCTATAAGGGCTTCATGAGGACCTATGAGAGTCCCTTTAGGGTTGGTCAGACTGAAAAACTTTTATTAACCTCCCCTCCTTTTTTGATTCCCTCTAAACGAGATCAAGAGTAAACAGTTTTCTTTGCCTGCCTGTATCAGCTGATGTGCTGCCAGCCACACATGACTCTTGCCTAATGATTTGTATCCACTGAGTCGTGTTCCCTCCAGATTCAGTGTGGTTCATGTGGTGTTTTTTAAAGACCCAAATATCGAAGGTTGAACTGAAATGTGTCGCTCTTAATGAGTTTTCCTCATACAACTGGCAGTTTATCAGCTACAGCTGTTCGGCTGATGGAAACAAACGTGAATATGAAGACAAAAAGGAAAGTGAATGATGAAGTAAAGAACTGACCTCTGTGAAGTATTTCTGTATGAATTTGTAGAGTTCTCTGAGGGCTGCGGCTTCATTGAACTCATTTTCATGTTTCTGAAAAGAAAACAGTTTTTAGCAGACTGCTCTGATTCCCAAAGCCCTCTAACCTCTTACATCAGGGCTAAAACTGATTTACCTTTGACTCTTCGTGCAGGAAATCCTTGAATTCTGTGTCTGTGACTGGTGACTGATCTCTGATCTGTTTGTAGTACATCCTCACTTCCTCTTTGAACTTGGGAATGTCTTTGGCGTAGAGAAGCTTGTTGGTTGGTGCATACTGAAAGACAGTAATAATAATAATTTGGCATTGTAAGATGCATGACTGCGTTTTCCACAAAGAGAGGAAACCCACCCTTTGGTCCAGCAATGGTAAATAAGGATATATCCGTACTTTACCTTCCCCAGCTGGGTCTCACTCAGAGAAAAGGAGTCCATGAAGGCCTGAGCGATGACAGACAGGCAGCCGTCCAGATGTGGAGTCTTCTCCATGTCAAAAACAAACTGAGGGTTTTTCAGAATGTTGATCCAGAAGCGCAGCGGCATACTGGTGATAAGAGGAAGAAAACCATGAAGACTTTTGCAGAAGGTCAGAGCTCACTGATGCTTAGATTGCAGCTTTTTTTTTTTTTTTTTACAGTGTCCACACAGATTGCTTTTCATGCACCTGTTGGTCTTCCAGATGTGCAGGACATCTGGGTCAGTGATCTTCATGTTTTCTGCCTGAGCGTCCAAGAAGTCAAAGAAGTACTTGACGGCGAACGGAGATCTGCTGAGTGTCAGGCCCCAGATGGACCTGAACAGTTTCTCCACAAACGAATGCACCGCCACCTTAGAGAGAGAGAGAGAGAGAGAGAGAGAATTATGTCATTCCCAGCTTCTTCACAAGCAGTTAATGGACTGGTTTCTTTTAATTAATCCTCCAGTTAGGAGGCAGATGGGGTAATAAATGGTACTGCATGTAATTAACCTACTCAATACATTTTAAATAAATGAATATCATTCAGGTCCTATCATCCTGGAGCTTTGGGAGGCTTTCACTCACTGTGGAAACTCCAACCCCTGATCTTATATTTCACATTCTGCACATGAGGAAGTCTAACATGGAGCCAGCACCCTCTGAGCCAAGCTTGTATGTGTGCTTTTGAACATGGAAATGAAAAATCCCCAAATGCGGCAGCTCGATGTTTTCATAAGCAGGTGAGAAGAGTTAATTATGCTGAACTCTTCTTTGAAGAAGGGTTCATTGTTTTTTTTCCTGCTGAGAAATAAAAATAACGATTTTTCAAGTTTCAAGTTTAGTTTGCGTTTCCTCCCTTCAAATCGAAAAATAGTAATAATGTACGCCCTCCCACCAGAAGCAGTTCTCTGACAACTAAAAAGGGAAGATCACTGACTGCTGCGGGCGGTTGTGGGTAACCGCGTGAAACAGATCCTGATATCAGTTCTGTGCCGGCGGCAGTTTGTATGGGCAAATTGTAAATAGTTCCTCTTGCCTTGGTGGAGAGCAGCTTGGTGAGGTGCACTTCCTTCAGCTTTAACTTCTTCTTCTCCGGGTTCTTTCTTTGATCCTCGTCCACATCAGGATCGATCTGCATGAAGACGGCAGATTAGACAACGTGCGCTCTGTAATCCGAATCCAAGTGCAGTAATCACAGTGATTATTTTCATTTCTGCAAAACATAAAAACAAATTGTCTCTTACCAGATGGAAGTATTTTCCAGAGAAGTTTTCATCATCTAGATAAAAAAAACAAAACAAAAAACAGAGATCAACAGAAATTATTTAGTCATTTTTGACACATGATTAGCACATCATATCAGAGTGGCCGGCTAGTACCAGAGTGCAAGTGCAGCAACTCCTTTTGAAAGCAGCGAATGCATCCTGGTTCCATTCACTGATGAAGCTCAGGAAGAAGTAGGAGAAGAACCCTGCTTCCATATTTATTACTGATCTCTGTGCTTCTCTGGCACTTTTATAGTTATAGTTATTAGTAACACCAATATCAGTGCATAGACATAAGCTGTTTTCATGCATACACAACAGCTCTGACCTTTCCCAGGCAGTACCCAAAGGTGGGTGCATTGGAAATGTCACGCGCTTTCACATTGGCTATTAAAGAGGCTTTTAACCTTTAGGATGCGTATGTGTGAGAATAAAGCACAGCTATCTCTGCTCCTGCACATTCACTGCCTAAACTAAAGTGAGTAATCACAGCAGTGAGAATGCTGCTGCTGTGCTGCATGTGAGAAACTGTCCAGACCCTGACTCTCCCTACACTGCTGGGAGCTTTATTGAGCTCCTGTAAACCCCTTGTTGTCTATTTGACTCTTCATCCGATGCGCTCAGCATCTCTTACCTTTCAGGCTTCCCTGTGGGCTCAGAGGAGGATGTGTTTTCTTCGAGAGCACTTTGATTGTCCCGCCGTCGGCAACCTAGAGGAAGACAAACTGCTTCATTTTATACACTTTACCTGCTTGCATCAGTTTCAGAGAGTTTTCTTTGTAAGTGTCCATGTAAAATAGGAACCACAATCACCCACCAGCTCCACCAGATATGTGAGTCTCTCTTTATTATACGTGTAAACCAGTTATTTATGTTGTGTGCAACTCCTGTGTAGAAGTCTCTTCCAGCCACAGTGATGGCACTGATGGATGATGGAGACGTCACACAAACAGACTCCATGATCCTATTATGAAGCCATTAAAAAACACTCTTCCCCTGCTGGGTCTCTTCCCTTATTATAAAAATCTTCTGATCCTATTAGCCGTAATAACAGAGAGAGACAGAGAAGAAGCGTTTCTCATTTCCTCCGCTTGTCTGCCTCCGTCGGCTCAAATGAAGTGTGCCGTCTCTGTTGTTGTCAAAAAGAAAGTCCGAATCAGGAGCAAATGTGAAAGTACGGTAAACAAATTTAGGTTAAAGCCTCAAAAGCAAGCGTGTGCCGGGTTCCACCACAGACAGACTGAAATCTGCTCCTAATCTAAACAGTCTGCATGTGTGCTGAGGTTTCAGTGCCAGCGTGTGCGGTGTGCCGCAACAGCCTGCTGCCTTTTCGGTTTTCCAGCATGTGAAACTAGCTTTGTCCTGTAAGAGTAACTGTGGATGTTAAAAATATCTGTTCTAAATAGAACAGGAACAAACTACTGAAAGTGAGAGAAGACCTGACAGCTAACTGAGCTCTGCCAGCTGACACGCTCTGTCCCCCCCCGTGCTGTTTGTGGCTGCTGTATTATTTATTATATATGCTATATTGTACTGGCTGCGTTTCTGTTAAGTTACACCTCTGCAGCACCCTCTGTGACCCGCTCAACAACACGACGCAAACTGACTTCCTGCATAAGAGTGCTAAAAAAAATTGAGACATTTTTAACTTAATATTTAAACATAAGACTTTGTGTCCACTTTGTTTTCTCACCTTGTAGTGTTTGAGCGTGTTGAGCATCGTCACTTCCCCGATAACCTCTGAGCTCGCGTCCACTTCTTCAAGAGCAACGAATGATCCGTTCTTCTCATACTCTGGAGGGAAAAACAGAACATGTTGAGGAGTTAGTTTGAAATGTGATTTTTTTTTCTTTTTTGGAAGCTGATGAAGACTTTATGACAACTTGAGCAGTAAATGTTCGGTCTTTTAAAATGTTCACTTTAATGCAGAGTCATAAAAACAAGGAGTCAGAACAGCTTAAACAGCCTGGCGTGCTTAAAGAGCCGGCTACATCTATACATATATCTACTAGTATATCAGGCTAAATCTGTTAAGACATGCTCCTGGATGATCTGTTACTTACGAATGCAAACGTCCCTCAGGGGAATGTTGTAGGGGAAACCAAACTTGGCCTTGAAGGTGGACAGAATTTTCTCTTTGACCTGCTCCACCGTATCACAGGTGAGGGCGTTGACCTCCAGAGGCTCACTCACCTCCCCGTCACTGCCCACCGCAAACAGCACTTTGAGCGTCTGTGAGCAGGAAAACAGACACAATCAGCATGTCACCGCATTTCCTGATTACCAGCAAAGCTGATGGAATATGGATGGTAACAATCAGAGTCAGCTCTTTAAATTTGTAGCCCACATTTTTGTATTTATGAGTCTTCTGTGTGGAGAAGGAGAGAAACAGCTCATGATCCAAAGCGTACCACATGAGCTTCAAACATGGTGGAGGCAGCGTTATGGCATGGACACGCATGGCTGCCAGTGGAACCGGGTCACTAGTGTTAGCTGATGATGTGACTGCTGATAGAAGCAGCAGGATGAATTGTGTACTTGTACTCTCTGCTTAGATTCAGACAAAATCGATCAGGTCAGCTTCACAGTGCAAATGGATAATGACCCAAAGCTAACTGCAAAAGCCACCCGAGAGTTTCTTAAGGCAAAGAGATCTTCTTCTGTGGCCTCAATTTCAACCCACGCTTACTCTGAAGGCAAAACTGAAACTAGAGAAACCCACAAAGTTGCAGCAGCTGAAGGTCATGGCAGGCATATCGCTGCATGTTAGATGCTAGAACACTAACATGCACACAGATGCCAGCAATCCTGCACCTCAAAAACTGCAGAAAATACCCCATAATTGCTAACCTCATTTTCCTTTCATATCGTCACCCTCTTAGAATCATTTTTTAATGAAAGTTTTATTCTTGCCTAAATCATCATGTTTTCAGTGTTTGATTTAGTTTTTTGTATTTTGTCTTTTTTCGTCTTTGGCCACTATTTTAGGAGCGTGACGATATTAATTAACCGATTAAGGAAAAAAAAAGCTGCTTCACACATTGCTGTATTTCAAGCAACATCTCTGATTGTTTGCAGAGATAGGAGTGAACGCTGCTATCATTAATCTCCATCTGATTTCCTTTTACACTTTGGTGGCTAATGCACCATCTAATGGATGGAAATTAGCACGAAAGTGAAGCCATGGTTTGTTACATTTGAATAAAATGAGTGCTGAGTGTAGCAGATGAGAGATGCAAATATACAAAGAGCGTTTGAAGGCAGATGAATTTCGGTTGCACACTTCTCTCCATTTGCAGATTGTGTCAAAACGCTGCAAACGCACAGAAAAATGCCACCCACTTCAAGCCAATACCTGTTTTCTTAAACACACGCACAACTTTGAGGTAGGGTGTGTCCCACAACGCATTATCTAACAGAAACTGGGTTCATTGGTGTGTTTGATCTATGCATGGCACAGATCTTCCACTTCCTAGAATTTGATGTTTTAATCAGAAGTGTAAGTGCATGCTTCCTTAAACAGGATCTGAGAGCTCAGATGTGTTGTGCAGGGTCAGCTGTTTGACACTGTGCACACATCTTTTGTCGAAATCAACTTCAGAGCTGCAGCAGTCGAGCATGCATTTAGTGGAGCGCGTGTCAAGTGTTAATATTTCGTTTCTTGTCACCTCGAGAACACAAAGTCTTATGTTTAAAAGTATGCAAATATTTCCCGCATGCATATTCTCAGGGAGCTATTTTTCACTTTCACTTGCTTTACCGAGTTCATAGAAACTGGGTCTTAAGAACAGAAGCCTTAAAAAAAAAGATGCTTTGTTTATCTCTAAGTAGATTTAGTTATCTGATTTTAAAAAAAAGGTGTTTTTGGCACGGTTTCAGAGTTGCCTGTTGTGCAACATCCAAGAAATTCATGAAGATACCCTGAAAACACGCAGTAAATAAAGTGTTTCTAAGATTGCCCTGCACTGTGTACTAGAAAAGGCCCCTCTAATATAAGGTGCAGGAAGTGGTCTAGCAGCACTCTGTGCTGATGTGCTTTTCGTTATCCTCACTGTCACTAACACATGAACCCAAGAGTGTTCACACCAACATTTCAATGGCTTTACATCAGGCATTTAAAAAAATACAAAAGTGAATATTTGAATTGAGTATATAATTGAGTGTTTGCGTGTGTCAGCATCAAGTTAAAACAATTTTGTACTTACCAAACTAGCAGAGCAAAAGCAGAACTAGAATGGGGAAGTACTGATTGCTTCCACATGTAAAAGCACAACTGCCAAACTTGAGATGCGCCATCAGAGCAGTGCTTATTAAACGCTTAGAGTGGCTCGGTGTGCATGCACTCTCTGATGCAAAGATTGTGTGTGTTTGCGTACCAGTGAGCTGAAGTCCTGAGCCTGCCACAGCAGCCAGTCCTCGCTGAGTGTGTACAGAGCTCTCTCCGTGACACAATCCACTGGGCCTTTGGCAATCTGCTGTGTTAGAGCGCTGACCATCAGAAACAGGTGCTGGCCAACAGTTTCCTGTGCAAAGTCAGAAACGGGAAGTCAGTTGGTCAAACAAGATACAGAAGCTGTATTTTTTTATAGTGTAGGGACGTTTAATGTTAGAGCAGGGAGGTTTAGTTTGAAGCTTTTTTTAAATGAGGTTTTTTTTCCTGGTTCTGCAGATGCTGCAAGAATTCGTGCTGACAGACACACAGATCAATAAAAAGTAACGTGCTACTTTGTAACAGAGCACGAAAAGCTGCTCAGCTGTTCAAGAATGTTACAAAAATAAGACAGACTAATGCAGAGCTGAAGCCTGTAACCATGGCGGTGTTTCCTTTCCTGGGTGAAGCATGTGAGCAGGATGTGCAGTCAGAACACGATGTTGGTCAGCTGTTGCTTCAGAGCTATGCATACCCTGAATATCACAGAGTAGGCCTGATGAGATTTGCTTCCATTGTTTCAGTGCTTTCATTTTTTTTTGCATGATTTCTATTGATCTTTTTTTGTAGATTTGTATTGTTTACAAAAACAAATCAAATATTTCAGTTATGCTTTAAGGTGAGTGATGCTGTCAGCATGGCACAGTCACATTCTGATGCTAAGCAAACATGTTAGCTGCCATGCTCACCGGCTCTCTTTAGCTTTGCTAAGTAGCACCAAACATAAAATACACTTGGGGTCTGTGCATAAACTGTAATTTGTGTGCAGCTGTTCATTTAATGGAAAAATGAATGCATTTTCATTTTGACTGGGTAACAATTGTGCTCATTCTTTAGGCTGTACTGTTTATTAAGTTTAACTCTTCTAAGCCTTCTTTGAAGGCGATTTTCTCTTTCTTACTGTTCTTTTTCAGTTTTAATTGTACAGTTTGGATAATTGAACAACAATGCTGTGTTGCACATCTTCATGTAGTAAATAAGAAGAAATTACACAACTTACTGGGGAAAATTGAACTGAATTTCAGGAACCAGACCACACCCTAAACACTCCTGTTGCGGTCTGTGGCCATACCTCTATAAATAACTACTTGCACCATTTGTGCCTTTTTTCTCTCTGTTTCCTCTCTCAAGGTTATCAAAATGATCTACTGCTGATCTAGCTCGTTGCTTCTCTATCAATAAATGTTTGTCATTTGCATTCAAATTGGGTTCCTTGCTAGTGAATAACAGGTAAGATGTTTCAGTTGTTGTAAAACAGCTAACTGATCATCTGCAGAGGAACGGTTTATTTTCAGGTTTCAGTCAGGTTTCAGAATTCATCACAATGCAGAAGGAGCATTAGTGAAAGTTACAAATGACCTATTGATGGCCTCTGACAGTGGACTCATCTCTGTGCTTGTCCTGTTAGACCTCAGTGCAGCTTTGATACTCTTGACCATAGCATTTTATTACAGAGATTAGAGCATGCCATAGGTATTAAAGGTACTGCGCTGCAGTGGTTTGAATAATGTTCTTCACACACTAAGGTTAATTATGGAGTTCCACAGGGTTCCATGCTAAGACTAGTTCTATTTACATTATATATGCTTCCCCTGGGCAATATTATTAGAAGACATAATATACATTTTTTCATCGCTATGCAGATGATACTCAGCTTTATCTATCCATGAAGCCAGATGACACACATCAATTAGTTAAACTGCAGGAATGT
>JAVDPK010002140.1:261104-280716 GCA_034780415.1 Cichlasoma orientale
TACCCTGCCTTGCGCCCTATGTCTGCTGGGATAGGCTCCAGCCCCCCCCCGCGACCCTAAACAGGATAAGCGGAAGCGAATGGATGGATGGATGGACAAACATATTACTTCATCAGGCAAACTTGCATCATGAGGAGATCACTCAGTGATTTTTATCTTCCTGAGGCTGCAGCGTCTGACAGATTTCAGCTCTTTGATGAAACTCTAGCTCGTTGAGGAGAAATCATACCTGTGTGTGACTCCTCCCACCTTCATGTGTGTGCGCAGGTATTGTGTATAACTACACTAATGACGGAGTCCGCAGGGATCAGAGTGGCTGGGAGCGCTGTGCCAGCATCCCTCTGGTCCGACCTGACATGTTTCACCTGCTCGCTCAGTGGGACCAGTACCTGGACCGCTTCTCTGATGGGCCTATGTGGGACCCCGCCTGGCACAGGTAACTCACACCTGACAACGTGTCCCACTACCCGTTGCTCCACTGGACACAGATGGTCCTGACTTAAACGGAACCAAGTCATTTGTGATGGTAAATTCAAATAGCAGCTGCAGACGCTGGCACAGCACAGACTTCAGGACTGTGTATTATTGTAGGGTCTTTATACAAGGCTGCTGTTGTGATTTGGCGCTATATAAATAAAATGAATGAAATTGGTCTCTGAGGCGTCAGGACGGTGGTTTCTGGCCTGATGGCTCCGACCTCCAAACGTGCTTGTTTATTAAACTTTAAAAAGGGAAACCTGACTTTAACGAGACTTCATGAAGCAGATTGTAGGAAAAAATCTGCTCAGACCACAAAAACATGGAAAATTAATGTCCACAAAAAAATCCAACTGCTCCGAGACCAGGATGTAAAAGTCATGAAGTAGGAACTTTATGACTTTAAGACATGCCTGTAGTTATTGTGGTAATTCCTCATCATCACACGTTGATGGCTGCAGAGTGAACAGCTTCTCTCTCTCTGTGTCTCAGCTTCGATGAAAACAACCATAACTGCTTCAGCTTCTGCCTCCACTTTGTGAACGGCGTCCTGGCAGCCGAGGGCCGCGGCGCTCTGAGCAGAGACGACTTCACCCGGACCTTCATCCTGCCGAGGATGAGGAGGGTTTCTAAATACACCACACTGTACCAGCACATCCAGAAACACCAGTTCTACATGGTGGACCGACAGGAGGACGCTCAGGGGGACGCAGAGCCCACCAGTTAGAAAACTAGCCTCACCTGATCCCCCAGCCTCTCCTCATTTAATCTGTGACGAGTTAGTCTGACCCAGGACCAGAACCGGATCAGAATCAGAATCAGACCAGGACCAGATCAAGAACACAGTAACATTGCAGCTGAGAGGTTACAGAACCTGGACTGTCTCTGTCTCTGTGTTTGGATCAGATCTGGCAGCTTCCTTCAGATGAAACAGATCTACAGAGGGATGGAGGGGTCCTCGGTCTGCAGGTGTGTCCCACCTGGCTGAAGGTTTCCTCACTGTGATGGTCAGGAGATCTCTGAGGAGTCCGATCATTTGGAGACACTGATGCAGACCTCGTCATGGTGCACGCTGAGGTTTCCATCTGTCCACTGTAGTTCAGTTTAGTAGGATTTCCAGTGCAGATGAGCTCCTCACACTCCAACCATCACACCGATGAGCTGCAGGCTTCATGTACGAGCTTTGCTCTGTGCCACATTAACCACATCCATCCGTTTCAGTACGTTTCTTTGAAACCCTGGGAAAAGATGCTGTTTTCATGTTTTTACTTCATTTTCGTTTCTTTCTTTGGGAGAGTCAAACTCTCCTCCTCTGGTCAGTCTGTGTTTAAAGTGGAAAATAAGCTTTTATATCATAGAAACAGTAAACAGACTCGTTTGGTTTCTAATCTGGACTCAGAGAAACTTCCATGCTCGTAGTTTTCGGTCCAGGCTTGAATTTTCTCCCTCCGGTTTGTTCTCAGTCCTCCTTCAGGTGCTGCAGACTGCAGCAGCTCTGCTGTTAACAAAGGCTGGTGATCTCACGCCCCTCTCAGTGGCTTCCAGTCACATTCATGTTAATGTTTCATGTTTCACATATGAAGCATGCACGGCTTCAGCTTTAACATCAGACCTGCTGTCATCAGCCGATCGGGTCGAGCACACGTCCAGGCTGAAGCTCCTTCGGGTCATTCTGAGCCCTCTGCTGTGGGTTGTGACAGAGTGTGTGTGTGTGTGTGTGTGTGTGTGTGTGTGTGTGTGTGTGTGTGTGTGTGTGTGATTGTACGACTGTGTGTTTGTGTACCTCACACACAGATCAGATCTGTCTCAGAGATGCTGGAGATTATTTTCCTCTCAGGCTGATCAGCTGCAGTGAGATACATTGTATACTTCAGGTAGTAATTTAGGGCTGAGGCCTGTCACATCTATATTATACCTGAGGCCTTGTGTTTATCTCTCTCTATATTATATTTTGTTATATTGTATCTTTGTGCATGTACAGCTTCTGAAATGTGACTCGTGCTGAATCATTATGGTGTGGACACATTTATGAGGAGGGTGTGTTTGATCGTGGCAGCACAAAAATGATTGGCAGAGAAGAGTTTGGTGGATTTCCAGGACGTCAGCCTTTAAATTGACCTCAGTCTGCTCCAGGCATTTTTAACTCTTTTTTTTATCCCAATCAGGTTTAAAAATCCTGAATCAACACCTTCATCAGCGCGATAAGTTTCTTCTTCACGTTCACTTTGATTTGACCTTTTTTTTTGTCCTGAGCCGCACTGAGAGTCTCAGGGGAGACTGCAGGCTGTCACCCTCCGCTGCACCTCAGGGTGGCAGTCTGCAGTCTCTGATTCACTAACATGCAGTAAGAAGCAGACTGCATGTTCCAGGACTCTGATGCGTCCACACACACTTTCATGAGTAAGCTCATGAAAGTGTGTGTGTGTGTGTGTAATGCTGGGACGTGTGTGCTTTTTATCTTTGTTCAAAATGCTGAAATAATAAATTCAAGTTGTTGACTTGAAGGTGTTTGTGATCCTTCAGACTGAGTGCACTCACACACGCACACACGCACTCACACACGCACTCACACACGCACACACGCACTTACACATGCACACACGCACGCACACATGCACACACGCACTCACACACACACATGCACACATACACACACTGTGAACTGTGTGGCACAAACTGCTTCCCATTTTGCAGCTTTAGTTTTTATTGGGATGATTTTGCAGCTGTTTCTGTGATTCAGTGAAGTGAATCAGAAGATGAAACAGTGTTGCTGGCAGACGGACTGAGCGTGTGCAGAGTCGTCCTGACACGTTCACCTTTCCGTGTGTTTCCAAATCCTGATGGACGGATGGTTCCTGCCCTTAGTGCTCCCAGTTTGGGTTCCTGCTGCTCCTCTCAGTTAACTTCCGATGTTTTCCCTAACCCTGCCCTGACCCCTGACCCCTGACCCTACCCTGACCCTTTCAGAAAGTTATTAAAGGTGGTACAGCATCACTCAGGTGTTGTGGGTGTCAAGTGAACTTGGAGATGAAATATAAAATGTGGTTTTGTGCAGCATGCCTTTCCTAAAATATCTGTCAGATAGCAGCATTTCCTCGTCAGGACAGAGGACAAAAGTAGCTATCAATTTAGCTCTTTGTGACCACTGCAGAGTACACAAGGTCTCAGGAGGACATGAGCAGGTTTAAAGTGCAAAAAGAGGAAACGTGTCAGAGAATTGGTGATGACAGAAAAATATTGTTTTAAAGTTAGTTTGTTTTTTTAAATTGGGGAAACAACTTGTTTACAAGTACAAATAAACACGAGGAACAGCACAGAAGGTTAAAGTATGCCAGGGGTATAATAAATACGAAGGTACAAAACAAAAAGCAGAAAGCGGATATTACAGACATTATGATAAAAACATTCAATGACGTGCAACATTCACACGTGTTTACAGCTTCTTTGTTTGCACTCTTGTAAATAGAGGATAAACACAGTTCTGTTTCCTTCACCAAAACTGTAAAAAAGGGTGAAGATGATGAAAATTTACATTTGTGGATATGAAATTTGCCAAATATAATAATTTGGTTAATTGTCAGTCTTTTGTTTGCATTCGTATTCTTTCCATGAAAACCAAAAATAATACGCTCATACCTTGGTGAAAATTTAGTATCAATATTAAAAATTATTATAAAGTTACCACATTCTTTCCAAAATTCTCTTGTGATACGAGAATAAATGACTTTACAGAATTTCCAGTTGGGGTCTATTGTTTTAATATATTTCATGTATTGATTCGCAGGATAAATTCTGTGTAACGGTTTAAAGGAGACGTCTCTCATCTTGTTGTTTATCAGAAGTTTCTGATGAAATGTGCACACTTTTTGAATCAGGGACAAAGTTTTTCCAGAACAGCTGAAGGTACAGAAACAATATCTTGTTGAAATCGGGCACGAATATTTTTGTTGTTCTTACAAGAAGAAAAACAAACTTTACCAACGGTGGTGTCAGTTACATCCAACAAGGACTGACCTTCATCAACAACATTATTTCTAAAGAGTTCACATATTTCATTAGTTACAGCATCAAACACAGTATCGTACTCTTTAGGAGTTACATCGAGGTTGTGCTTGAGGTTGAACTCATTCTGAGTAAACATCCGTTTTTGTTGAATTGCTGACTGAAGAATTTTATTGTCAAACCATTCAGGGTAAAACAGTGATTTGTTTTTGTAAAGGATATATTGGTTTTTCCAGATAAAGAAATTATGAGGAGAAAAGTTATGTTTATATATAAGTGCCCATGAAAGAAGTGCTTGTTTGTGAAACACAGAGAGTTTTGCTGGTATTCTCTCTACATTATAATTACAGAGGAGGAGGAAACTGAGCCCCCCTGAGCTGGAGAAGATGTAATTTGGGAAAATATTCCAGATGGAGGATGGATTTTTTTTAGATACGATTTTAACCAATTCACTTTGAATGTATTATTTAAAGTTGTGAAATCCAGACAATTTAATCCTCCTTTTTCATAAGAGTTCATTACCACAGATTTTCTTAAGTAATGTGTGCGATTTTTCCATAAGAAATTGAATACCATTGGGTCAATAGATTTAAGAGTTTGATTGTCTAAATGCAAGGAGAGCACAGAATAGGTAAGCCGTGATTTTCCCTCCGCTTTAGATAATAATACTCGTCCTCTAAGGCTCAGATCTCTTTGAAGTCATAAATTAAGGCGTTTTTGGGTTTTATCAAATAAGGGAGAAAAAATTTAACAAACATCTTTCCAAGTTGTTCTTGGAGATAATTATGCAGCCTAAATAAGTGGCACTTTCTTTAACAGGAATATTACAGACAGACTGTAAAGTGCAATCTTTAACGGTAGAAGGTCACATTTGTTTATATTCAAGTGAAGCCTTTCCTCCTCTTTTCTGCAGGCTGGCATGTTGGAGTCTTGTACCATCACTCCAGCCAGCAGGTGGCGGTAACGCTTCGGTGTTACCAAAAAAGCAGAAGAAGAGCTGGAACTAAAGAAATGAGGCCGAATGAGTTCCAGCCGGACACAGATTCAGTGACACAGCAGCGTCCCACAGCAAAACAAACCGAGCAAAAGCTAACAAGCTAACATTCAGCAGTCCCAGAACCGTAGTCCCGGCTGGGTTCGGCCCCCCGGCAGCATGCAGGCGGAGTTCCGGCCTCCGCGGCGCCGCCTCCGGGTCACGGAGGAGCTCGAGGCTCCGTTTCCCCTCAGCCCGCGCGGGACCAGCCACTTCCGGGCGGAGCTCCTCAACCAGCACGTGCTGGTGTGTGATCCCGACCACAGCCAGAAGATCCACAACCAGGTGAATCCACACCCATCTCACCTGAGACCTGGTCTGTTAGTCCGGGATCTCAGGATCAGGTAACCCAGAGTTTTAACCCTTGCCCATCTGGATTATCAGTAGTCTGAACGGACTCCGTATCCCAGAGTGCATCTGTCTGATGGACAGCAGGGGCAGAGAGATAGCGGGAAAACGTAAACCTGCATTCTTTTAACAGCCTCTGGGGGCGCTCTGACCCCACTGAGCGCTTTTCTGATGCGTTTGTGGCTAAATTTGGTGTCAGAGAGGATGATTGCCCACGCCACGCTCACAGATTAGCCAGTCAGATCAGAAAGACTAAATCCGTTTAGTCCCGGCTTCTGCCTTCATCCACCTTAGTGAAACTAGGTGTGCTGCCTTCTGATTGGAAGGTTCGCCATCCCTTAGTTTGGTCTCTCAGGCTGAACATCTGTCATCGTTTCAGGGTTATTTTGGTAAAGGCATCCTGTCCAGAGCCAGACCGGAGCACAGCATCTCCGACCAGTGGGAGCGTGAGTTTACACCTGCACAATGACATCACCAGCCTGCTCCAATCGCGGCTGCTCCCTACAGTCAGCTGGTCTCTTTCTGTTACAGAACATGAAGGCGTGTTTCTACCTGTCATCTCACAGTCTAGGTTAGTGACGTCACCTGGCTTCAATATGCCACCACTTCCTGATGTCATTTGCTCACACAATGATGTCACCTCTTACCTTACAGGTATGAGGAGCTGCTCGCGTGGGCGGGGTCAGCTCTCTCTGCTCAGGGATGGGATGAAGAGGCCGTTAATCAGACCCTGCTCAGACTGTCTCAGCCAATAGAAATGGAGGATGTGAGGAAGGAAATGGGAGTGGGGCGGGAGGCAGAGGAGAACGGCAAGAGGGGGGAGCTAGAAGGAGGAGTCAACCCCAACAGGAAGAGGCCAATGCTGGGGTCAGAGGTCAAGCAGGAGGTCAAGAGAAGCTGCAGGTAGAGTGACTCATTTCACCGTTACCAGGGTCCATTTAAAAATCAGTCGATTTTAGATTCTACTTCATTTACCTGAAAACCACGAGAGCAAATAAAACCTGAAACTTTGTTACTGCATCGTTGGTTCTTCTTCTGCATTCGGCCCGTTTGTCATCATAAATATCTCAGACGCTGACATTCAGCCAACGTCTCAGCTCAGTCAGGTGGTTTCATGTGAGTCCAGGTTTGTGCAGGTGGATATAATCTGTAAACAGTTCTCTGTGAACATGTGCAGCTCAGACCGGGACTCTGACTCCAGCTCGGACTCTGATCCCGATCCAGACTCAGACTCTGACCCTGATCCTGCTCCTCTAGTTCCCGGTCCTGGTTTTCTCCTGCTGGTCTCTGACAGTGAGGTGGGTCTTCATGGAGGGACAGGATGCACTTGTTTCATGGTTAAATTCAAATCTGATGAGCAGTTCATGCCTGATCTGTGTGTGTGTGTGTGTGTATGTGTGTGTAGTCTGGAGGCAGGGTCACGGAGGTGAGGCGGACTCCGTTCTTCCTCTCAGAGTACCTGCAGCTCAGTCTGGAGGAGGTAATGCACCCACACCAGAACAAGTCCTTCTGCTGAGTCCTCGTGCAGTAGATAACTGATCACCTGTGGATGAACACACAGGTGTGTGTGTGAGTCATCGAGTAACGCGAATAGCTCGATTATAAAAAATCCTCAGTGCAAATGTTTTTGCTTCGATGCTTCATGTTATCCACGGATCTGTAGCACTCGGGCGCCACCTGGATGCACCGATCTGATATTAATACCTGTATCGGTCCCGATATTGGACGTGCAATACGTGTGCAGCGACTATTCCGAGGGGTGGCACTAAAACTTCAAGCTGTAACACAGCCAACCTAATCAAGCATCTCCAGAGATTTCATCCTAAACGCTGAGTTCGTTCAACTGAATCAACAAATAGGAGGCGGCATGACGCAGCTAACTTTAAAGGAGATGAAGGAAAGGGGTGAAAAGTTTCCACCTAATAGTGTGCAGGCAACAAAAATCACTGAAAGGATACTGAACCTCATTGTCATGGATGGGCAGCCGCTCTCAGTTGTTGGGGATAAGGGATTCCGGCTGCTAGTTAACCACCTGGAACCACGCTACGACAAGGTAAGCCGAAAATATCTGTTGGAGACGGCGCTACCTGAACTGCACGGTAAAGTGTGCAAACACATATTGAAGGAGATAAAAGATGTCGAATGGATATGTTTCACGACAATCTGGAGCTCTGACGTTTCCCCTGTGTAAGTCTAACAGCACACTGGCTGGATGAGAGCTTTGTGCCACACAGTGCAAGGTTAAATGCAACAAACTTTCGTGGGTCACACACCAGCGAAGCGATAGCAGCTAGCCTGAAGGAAATGTTTGACAAGTGCCAAATTCCATTGAGCAAAATCAGTGTGATTCTGAGGGACAACGCCAGCAACATGAGAAAAGCGATGGACAACCTGGGAGCGTCGGCTGCGTTGCACATACAGTGCAGCTAGTTGTCAGCGAGGGACTTCTGTCACAGAGGAAGGTCCAGGGGCAGCGAGCAGTTCCAGCACTGCCACAGATGACCCGTACAGATACTGGGGAGTCAACCGTCAGCGGTTTCCTGGCCTTGCTACCGGTGCCTTTAAGTATCTCTGTGCACCCTGCAGCAGCGTCGACTGTGTAGCACAGTCTCCACCATCCTGGATGAGAAGCGAAACAGACTCGCAGCTGAGAGCAGAAATGCTTTCTTAAGCAAAAACCTGCCAGTGGTGCTTAACCCTGACCTCGAGAAGCTTGAAATATCTGCTTCATCAGGTCGCTGACACAAAACTTGACAAGTAGCAACTGTATGAGATTTTTTTTTTTAACTAAACTAGCTTGTGAAGTTTTTAAGTTGCTTCTATAATGGATGTTTAGTTTCTATTGGCACAGTTGCACTAAATCATTGGAAGGAGCTGACTGCTGTTTGTTAAATCTCTGTCAAGCTAGTGAAGCTGTTGTTTTTTCCTCTTATTTCAGCTCCTTATTTATTTTAAATATATTTATAATTCCTCAACCATTTCAAAGGTTTCTTGCACTTTATTTTTTCATGTTTGACCAAAGTTATGAACCTATTGTTTTTGTCAGTTTCAGGTTTTTATTTTACATTCAATGTTTTACTCATAATTGCACTGACTCAACAAATGCAAGTTGTGTTGTTTTTACACGTTTTTGTGTGTTTAAGTGTGCTGTACTGGTGCAGAGTTTTCAATAAATTTGTGATTCAGTACATTAATGTCTGTTTAAAAAAAACAAATGTTTTAAGTCGATTCAGCAACGTTTTTCTCTATCTGATCGGTATCGGCCGATACTAAGCCTCAGATATCTGTGTCGGTATCGGAAGTGAAAAACGTGGATCGGTGCATCCCCAGTGCCACCATGTAAGCTCATGCAGCTCCCAGCTGATAACACAACAGCAGCAGTCACAGTGCTGTTGTGTTATCAGTCAGGAGGTTTCTGCTGCGCTCCTGCAGAGACGCTCCACCTGAATGAGCTGTGATGTCATCAAGGTGATTAGAGCTGCAGGTGGAGTCAGAATAAGTTCAGATGTTTCTCTGTTTGTGTCGCCTTCAGGCCTTCTTCCTAGTCTACGGTCTGGGCTGCCTGTCCGTCTACCTGCAGCAGGTAATACTCTCTCCACCTCATGTTTTACACTCAAATCTCCTCCCATTCTGACCTCATCCCTCTGCTATCCTGTGATTGGTCAGGAGCCCTTGACTGTCGTGCAGCTGTGGAGGAAGTTCCGCTCCCTGTGTCCTGACTTCGTCAGCTCATACGCAGCCTATCATCACTTTCGCAGCAAGGGGTGGGTCCCTAAAGGAGGGGGCGGAGCCAAGTATGGCGTCAATCTCAGTAAGAGGCACATACACACAACACACTTACATCTGAGGGTGGATCCTAAATGCACTGTGGGCGGAGTCTAAAGGATGACTGGACAGGTGAGACATCTGAATTCTCATTGTACTGTTTTTGTTTTCAGTGTTGTACAGAAAAGGACCTCCTTTCTACCACGCCAGGTAAGACACACACACACACACACACACATTTCTTTGAGCTCTATCACTGCGTAGTGTATTTCTTTTTCTCTCCTGACCTGAGTAAACCTTCCATCGTTTGACATTTTTTGTCCTTCAGCTTCTTTCGCCCTCCTCAGAATTCTGACCCTGAGCAGCTCGTCTGTTTGAACCTTGTTCTGAACTGTAACGTCTCCTCTGACGTGTTGTGTGATTTTTCTCAGGGTCTATAAATTTGTCCCCGTCCTCTTCCCGTAGTTACTCGGTGGTAATTGAGCGGGCTGACGATGTGTTCGGGGGCTCGGCGTTGCGTCCGTTTTCATGGCGTTCTCTGGCAGCTCTCAGCAGAATCACCACCAACGTCTCCAAGGTACCGACCCGTCAGACCCAAAGCTGTGCTGTTTGTTTCCCTGTGAGGACCACCTGTGTTTCTCTTACAGGAGCTGATGCTGTGTTACATCATCTATCCAGCCGACCTATCAGAGCATGAACTGGACTCACCTGTGTGTCTGAGCAGGCTGAAGATTCAGGTAAGAAATAGGACTGATAATGCTAGGTCTGCTTAAAGGACAGAAATACTGATGAATAAAATCTTTTTGATGTCAGAAAGAGAGATATCCTTAGTCATTTCAGGCACATAGGCTCCACCCATCTACTGTTCAAACCTTTGTATTGTGAGGGGCAGTTAATCTGATGAAAGTTGCCTTAAAGGGGGAGGAGCTAAAACAGCTTGTTGTCCTTCCTGAGGCCCAGTGCCAGCCTTTCAGCTGCTCTGCTGGAAGCATGTTGAACCACAGAGTGTATAATGATGGATGCAGCCCCTGGCTTTCTGAAATCCTGTTTTGAGCCTTCTCAGTGCCAAAGAGAAGCGGGGCTGACTACCAAACCACTTGCTCATTGGCTGATGACTTGTCATTCTCAAGTCGTTAGCCAATGAGTGCTCAGTTTCATACCACAGGCAGTCCTCCATTTTGAAGTGTGGAATGACCAACATTAACATTTTTTAAGTTCAGTGTGACTTGAAACAACTTGGCCTAAAAACTCAAACTCAGTAATTTAGAGGTCAAAGGTCAGAGAGCTTCTATAGGACTGGCAGTCTTTTTGCAGCCACAGCTCTCACCCCCTGCTGGCCTTTAGAGGGAATGCAGGTTTCAGGCACTTGTGCATGTTTTATGCTCTCAGTGCATGCTGAGCAACAGTGTTCTCCAGAATGACCTTAAACCAGTTAAAAAGCACAATATATAAATAATCTGGTAATCACTGATGGTCACAGATGTTGGTGTTTCTGTGGGGTTCAGTGTTTCTCAGCTGATGCTCGCTATGGCCTGGCAGCCTGGCAGGAAGTGATGACGTTTTCTGTCTCCACAGGAAGTGATCGTCAGCAGGTGGGTTTCCTCCAGAGAGCGAGTGGAGCAGGACGACATCTGATTGACTGGCGCGTGGCAGTGATGAGGTCATGAAATGCTGATGAAGAAGATGGAGGTGATGAAGAGCCGGAAAGAATCTGTGTTTTCTTTAAAAAGAGTTTAATGACTGAAGAAAGAGGAAATGTGAGACCTTTGACCCTCACCTGTCCAGCAGGTGGTGATCAGCTGACAGCTGTGGTGGAACAGCCACAGTCATTCACTGACCTTTGACCCTAGGCCTTCAGGTACATGAATGAACTCGAATGTGGCACTGTTGCCCTCAGGACAGGTGTGGTGGCAGGTGACCTGCAGGTCTGAGCTGTATGTTTGTGTGAAGCTTTTTACCTGCTTTGGTAAAATGCTGTCACACCTTTTCTGTTTCTAATAAAGGTGAACACGTTAATCTGCATGTTTGTCATGATTACGTATCACTGTGAGACACTCGGACCTCTGCATCACTTCCACAGTAACTCGACTGGGCGACGGTTCACTTTAACGATTTAATGTTCTGACCTGAGCAGGTCGAAAGAGTAAAACCTCTTTTATATCTCACATGAAAACACCTGAGTTACAGGTGAAGCAACGGCATTTATCATAAGAAATGTGGCACAACTCCACGTCTCGCCTAATTCACCTGAGACAAATGAGGAAACGGGTCGTTCTTCATCAAAGAGGTACACAGACGGGCGGACTGAGCTTCAGACCGAACACCTTCCTCTGAGTGAGTCCAGCTGCAGGAGAGAGAGATGGAGATACGGAGTATTTCTCTCCAAATGGTGAAGGCCGGGTCTCAGTACTGCTTCGTCTTTAACTTGGAGTGGCAGCGGGGTCGTGGAGGTTGGAGACAGTATAGACGGGTCACCGGAGGGTCGGCTCAGTCTGTCCAGACAAAGCCAGAGCTGAGGGCTGGATTTTGGGTGCACAGGTGTAAATACTTAATATGTTAACCAGCAGCTCCAGAAGCTGTTCTCCCAATGCAGGAGAAGCTCCGGGAATCAGAGTCTGGGCTGGAAGAGAGGAAAGCTGACACACTCACCTTCACTGAGAGGATGTTTCCGTTCATTAACACTGAGATTAACTTCCCCTGAGGCTCTCAATTCTTTAAAAATGAGAAAGTATTGTCCCTGTAGCAGGAATACCTTCGGCCTCTGAGAGCAACATGTTTGAGTTTCCTCACAGGGAGCAGATTCATCCCAAAGTTTCCTCACGGGGAGCAGATTCATCCCCAAAAATCTGCAGATCTGTTCACATACTTTTCCAGATATTCCCGCCTTTTTCCTGAAGGGCTCTTTAGATGTTCTTATAACATCTGTATGGAACAATGAACATCAGGATTGGAAGAGTCCTCAGCCATCAGCAGATGAGCTGTCAGACATGAAGGATCAATAAAGTTATTCCTCATGTTATCTCCTTCATGCGGGTGTTTTATGGTTATCATGAGAGGCTGGTGCACAGTCTGGACTTTTCTTTCTTCCACTCGTGTGTAGTTCTGGTGACGATTCAGCTTCTGTCGTTTGAAATGAGTTGTATGAATAAAGGTGACCTGCTTTCACTGATTTCTGTTATTTTCTTTAATGAGTGAAGGACCATCAGAAAATACCGCGAAAGGCCGTTTATTGTTCCCGGATCCGGTTCTGTTTGTGAGTCAGGGATAAGGAGCAGGTGCTCTCAGCTTGCATGTTTTGGTGATTTATCACTTCTCTGACAGTTTTGACAGGAAGTCAGCTGCTGCTTTGTTTTGATCTCGCTGTATCCAGATCTCGCGAGAACATTCGCGCTCCGTGCGTTCGCCATTATAGCTTCGTGAAGCGTCCCGCGGACGAGCACCGGAGAGGCCGCGTTAGCAGCGGAGGGACCCCGTTTGCTGGCTGACCTCCACCGAGCCGCTGTACATCCAGGTAAAGCTGCCCTCCGGCCCCGTGTCAGCCTCTCCGCCTGGGCCCGGCCTGAGGAGGAGCCCGTTAATACCGGAGAAACAGACCGAGGCCCGCTCAGCCCGGCTAGCATGCTAAGCTAGCTGCTGTCTATGAAGGTCTCAGGTGACTCTCACCTGGAACCTCACGGCTGAGCCGGCACACACACAGACACACTAGCGATAGCCGGATGGTGGCTGTCAGACGTTGAGCGCGTGTTCACCTGAGAGGCTAATGTCGGTGCCGAGCTGAGGTCAAAGGTCAGGATACCAGCCAGGTGACCTGTACCTGGCTGCGGGTCTTTAATGTACGAGCCGGTCCCGGTTCACTGAGCCTTCGTGTGTCCATGTGTACCTGCTGCTGTTTACACTTTAATCAGATGCAGACAGGTGAGGCAGAGCGGGTCACCTGTGGTTCGATCCCTGGCTGCTCCACTCTGCCTGCCGAAGCGTTCTCGGGTTCAGTGACTGTTAGAAGGCATGTGTAGGAAAAGGTGTGTGTATAAAGAGCTTTATGAGAACCAGTCCATTTAACTTTTACAGGTGTAACAGTGACGTAAGAGGCAGCAGGTCAGCATCATGTCAGCTGGTCCTGGTTGAGAGAATCAGCTGATTGCCGAGTTTCCTACCTGATTGATCACAGATTAGAAACCTGATCAGTGTGGGAATAACCAATCAGGCCGAGCCTCCTGAGGAGCTCACATTAGAAACAGGCTGTGCAAAAGTCCTGAGCCACACTCATCCCTTCATAGTTTGCAGGAAAATGTGAAACGGGTGAAGAGATTTATGGAAACACGGCAAATGAGGCAAAAACAGCGTTTGTACAGTTAAAGGAGCTTGAAAGTGAGTATTTCGTGTGACCTCCTTCAATTCAATTCACTTTTATTTATATAGCACCAAATCACAACAAACAGTCACCTTAAGGCGCTTTATATTGTAAAGACTCTACAATAATTACATTTATTCTCTCTGAGGCAGCTTCCTGCCATTTCTTTAGGCAGTCTTCAGGAATGGTTCTCCAGGCTTCCTGAAGGACATTCAAAGCTCTTCTTTGGATGTTTCTGCCTTTGGTTCTGTTATCTGTCAGGATGATCTCACACTGCTGCAGTGATGCTGAGGTCCGGGTTCTGGGGAGGCCGATCCATGACTGATAGTGTTCACCTGTGTTTTTCTATCCAGGGATGCTTTTACTGCACTGGCAGTGTGTGTGTTTGGGATTGTCACGCTGAAAACTGAAGCTGCTGCCAATCAAATCTTTCCAGGTGGTGTTACATGGTGGATCAAAATCTGAGGGTACTTTTTTGCATTCATCAATTATAATGAGATCTCCAACACCACTGACTGAGATGCAGCCCAAACCATGACAGCCTCCACCGTGTTTCACAGATGGCCGCAGACACTCACTGTTGGACCTTTCCTGACCTTTTGGATTTGGATCCATCCCTCCTGAAAATAAAAACATAGATCCAAATAAATTTGAGTTCTGTGTTTAACCCTCGGCATGTTTCCACTGTTTGTGTAAAAAACGTTTTTGTACACACTACAATTTGACATTTTTTAATAACAAACACTTATAAATAAATCAGGAATAAAAATGGATATGTGGTAAATGTTTTCCAATATTTTACATTTTCCCCTGAATCCTCTCAGACGTTCTGGCCGGCGTTTATCTGTGAGGTCACTGTTGAAGTTTAGCCCTACCTGGCCTGGGGACAGCTGGGAAATCTCTTTCTCTCCTGGAGTTTTGTAAAGAGACGCTCTTCCCCGCCTATCCCGTCTCTTCTTGTAATCTGTGTCATTGTTCCACCATAACGCTGATGAACATTCATCTCTATCAGGACTGTTTAGTCGAGAGAGAGCTGGGTCAGATCGACAGCATCTACTCGTCACCACCGCCCCGCCCCTCCTTGCACGCTATTGCTGAGGTTGTTTACCTCATGCTGTGTATGTGTATGTCACGTGTGTGTATACAAAGTATGAGATGATTTCTTTCCTCATCCTCCCCCATCCCTATGTGTTCACTATTGATTTCCATCTTTTAAGGCAGCGCCTCTAGAGGGCAGCACGGCCACAGTCACCTATCTCCCCATGTCTTGTTGATTGCTTGTATTGTCTTTGGATGGGTGTTCTGGAACTCTTAATTTCCCTGAAAATGGATTAATAAAGTTAATCTAATCTAATGTGCAATAGACACTGATCAGGTGATCATCAGTTACTTTGTTACTGAGTTTTCATTTGTTTTCTAGTCAAATGTGGTTTTTATGTTCACAGAAGGTGTTTGTGCGGAATAAAGTTCTCAGTAATTTGTTTCATCATTTGATCCACAAATAACTATTTCATAAATGCAAATGAGCCAAATCAAAAGTCACACCGTGGCGCCTGTACCGCAGTGTGAACACCTGGACAAAAAAGGCTTTAAACTTCCGCTAAACGTGCTCGGAGTTTCATGATATTACAGTTTCATTAACTGCTCGGTCCGGGTCAGCGTCTCCAGCTCCTCCTCCAGGGTCTGGACCTGAGTCTGGTGCTCCTCTGAGTCTCTGTGCACCTATTGGACAGGTGTCACAGGTGACAGGTTTAACCCTTTACCTGCCTCTGTGTGTGTGTGCAGGGCAGCAGGATGGCAGACGACCTGGACATTGAGGCGATGCTGGAGGCTCCGTACAGGAAGGTGAGTGTCCGTTTGTCCTCTGCTCCCAAGAACGTCAGCCGGACTCTGCTGTTTCACCCGCTGCTGATCACCTGATCGCCTCACCCATCCAGCTGCAGAGCTCAGCAGAGCTTACACGCTTTCTAAAATAATTCATGAACGTTTCATTGATCACGCAGTGAGCTGTAAGCTGAATGAAACTACGTCAGCTCAGAGTTTACCTGTAGAACAGCTCTTCCTCCTTCACCTGCTCACAGGTGTAGGTTTATTGGAGAATTTGACCTCACTTCCATTGTGGGTGAACCTGGCTCAGGGATCCAGACTGAGACCAGGACTCTGCAGGTCCAGACCATCGGCTGCAGGAGTCCCGGTTCTCTATGAGGCTGCAGGGCCAGACTCCACCTGATGGTGGTGCAGCAGTACCTGACAGCAGAGGTGTGTTTAACACCACAGACTGAAGAATTTCATATGCAGTCTGACGTGCTTTAGATTCATATTTAGAGAAAAGTTATTTTCTGAGTGCAGAGAGAGGAGCTGCAGGTCTCAGTGAAGCAGACCTACTTTTTTATGTTCAGCAGAGCACAGGACTTTTATTTTGATAAACCTATAAAAGGACAAACACAACAATCTGTTATTCCCACATGTGAATATGGATAGCAGCTCCTCCTCCCACCTGGAGCTCTGAGCAAGCAGGCAGGTAACCACAGAGGAGGTCGGGGTGTGTCAGAGGTTAGCGTCTGAGGGCGTGGTCCACGTTGTTAAAGTGTCTGTGTTACACTAAATAGCAGAAATCTGTACTTCGTCCTGGTATTTGTGACATCAAAAACAAGCTAAAAATGATCACAGTCCAGCCAGCATCTTCTGCTCATCCAAAGTCAGGAAAAGCAGCTATTCCTGCCCCCCCAGCAACATTCTCCTGAGGGGTCTCGAGGATCTGTGTGTGTGGGGCGGAGTTAATAAACCTGAGAGCCCCTCAGTGTCGTCACACGGCTGAGCTGCCCGTGAGCACTAAAATCATCCCAAAAGCTGTTGGTGATGTTCGGCTGAAACACGTCACAGATTTCCTGGATTTGAATGTTGCTCCGCCCACCAAAGGAAAGTTTGTTTTTTTAATGTTGGGTTTTATTTACTGAAACTTTGTTCTTGTTTATAAAGGATCAAAAAGGACGGAGCGCCGACTCCTGTTAGCTGACACAGATACTTTAACGGCCTGTAGACCCGTCACGCCCCGGATAGGATAGCTGATATCGCGGCCAGATCATGTGACCAAAAACAAATCGGTGTCTCGAATTCCCGGCAGTAACCCCGTAACCGCCCGCTGCCGCTGTCACACAGTCGCCGCTGGATGAGGTGTTTGCAGCTCCGGATGTTCAGGCACCGCTGGCGCCCATGAGCAGCAGAGTGCGGCTGACCCTGATGATGATGATGATGATGATGATGATGGCGTCCTTCACAGACTGTCATGAATAAATGCCCATCTATCTCTCTTTGTAGACTTGCCTAACGATTTCTCACCTCTACTCCCCTGAAAGCCACTGTGATCTGTCTCACACAGAAGGTAGTAAAAGTCCCCATCATGCATTGCTGTACTGTGGTCCCCATGGTAACATAACTATGGTTCCCTTGGTAACACTATCACCTGGCTCTGGCCCACCCCCCTCATTCTTCCCCTTCCCAGTGAGGCAGAGCAGAGGATTCTGGGAGTTGAAGTCGAACAGTGAAGAGTTAACTTAGGTTAGGAACCTGAGTGGGGACAGAACAGGTCAGATCCTGGTCTGAGGGCGGGATGTGGGGTGGGCGGGGCTTATCTCTACACCTGTGCGCAGGTGAGCTGTGAGAATGAAGCAGCTCTCTGCCCTTGCCGATGAAACGTCACGATTTAGAGCAGCAGCCCTGCAGGAAGATTACAGGCATGACCTCACGCAGGTGTGACCTCACGCAGGTGTGCCTCACATGTTCCAGTTTAAAGGACCATGCAGCACATTTATTCAGTTTCATTAGATTTATTTACGTAGCACCAAAACAGCAGTCACCTCATCGTGGTTTATACGTTAAGGTAAAGACCAGCGACCCCGTATGAGGTCATCAGTTGACGGTGGGAAGGAAGAACTCCCTGTTCAGTCATCAGATCAGGTTTTAGACGACCAACAGGTAGCTGGAGTTACACGTTAGTAACTTATGAACATTTACTTTAAATGAAAACTCTGCTGGTCACTGATGAGTGCAGCGACATTTAATTGTCGAGTCATGAGGCGCACAAATATCTCCAGTTTAAACCTCAGTGGGTCCCTGAAGCCCCTAAGAACCAGACCAGGATCCAGAACTCAGACTCAGTCAGAACCAGTGATCAGTGATCGATGAGCTGGGAGGAGCATGTCAGACTGCCAGGTGTGCTCCCTGTGCAGGTGAGGGTCTGCCTCGGGTCAGTGTGGTGGGTCTGTCGTTGGTTCTGTGGTTCTGGTTCTGGGCTCAGTGAGTGACTAAGCCTCCTGTCTGCTTCAGGGCCCCTCAGAGGAGTGTCCACACACCCGGAGACCAGCTGGACTGTGGAGTGTGTGTCTGCTGCTGCCGCCGGAGCTCAGCAGGCTGGCCGCCAGGCTGCAGCCACACACGCTCTCTCACACATACGCACACAGCCCCTCCCCCTCCTGTTTGAATGACACTCATTAAACTGTTCATATTCTCTCTTGTCCCCCCCACACTCCCTGACACCTCCTCATGCTGTTCTCTGTCGACCCCCGCTTAGGAGGACGCCAAAACCTCGAGCCCCAACGGACAGGAGGAGCATTCCAAGAGGTACTCACCTGTCTGCACGCTCACCTTTTTTCCTGATTGCTGTTTCAGTCCTTTGAATTGTTTTGCTTTGTTTTATTAAATGTGTATAATAATAATCCAGGGTCTGTCATTATAAACGGGTCTGGCTGTGGTTCATGAAGTGTGTGCTGAGAGGAAAAGCTGCTGCTTCCTCTTCTTCTTCTTCTTCTTCTTCTTCTTCTTTTGGCGGCTCCCTTTAGGGGGCACCACAGCGGCCTCCATCTATCCCAGCATCCTACTCTGTCACACCAACTTTCTGCATGTCCTTCACTGTCCCACTGATGCGCTCATTTAAAATGAATGGAGGCACCAGCTGATCTGTATTTTGGTGCTGATACAAATGTTATGCATAATTCAGTCAAGGTTTAAAAAAATAGTGTGGTAGGAAGTAAGAGACGAGGACTCCCTTAGATAATTTTTTTTTTTAACGATTTTTTTTGGACTTTTCACGGCTTTATTGACAGTTTTTTGGAGTTAGAGAGCCAGGATAGCGGGAGGAGAAATGGGGAAGACACACTGTAAATAGCAACAGACTCGATCCTGCGCCGACCGCACTCCCACGCAGCATGGTCACCTGCTCATGCCCTGAGCCACCCTGGCACCCAGATAACTTATTTTTAACCCTTTTTGCATAACAGACTGAAAACCATCGTTAGTGACCTGAGAACGTGCTGGATGGGAAATGGAGTCATATATACCGTATTTCCCGGACTATAAGTCTATAAGACTATAAATCAACTCCATACCTCCATCGCTGGAGGTTTAACCAAAATACTCCAGCCACTTGCCAGCTCCGTGAACTGGAGCTTTAAGGCAGGCTTGTGTAACCTGTGGATGATGGATGGAGCGCACAGCTTCACGGCAACCGGAAGAATGAGTCACGCAACGTTCCTGGAAGTCATTGGATGGATCGACAAAGCGTGGGCTTCAGTGACAACCGAAACCATCCTGTCAGGATTCAGAAAGGCCGGAATAATTGGAACTGCAGCTGATGAAGA